>SNQJ01S0060099.1:31867-41968 GCA_010110895.2 Picea sitchensis | reverse complement strand
GTATCTGTTCGCTGTTTTTACAGTGACTATGGAGAGGTTTTGGAGAGGATTGTGAAAGTCGTATTAAAAGAAGTAGAATCAGAACCATTCGAGGTGGCTAAATACCCAGTTGGGCTCGATCAAGCCGTGAAGGAAATAAATGATGAAATTCAGAAACAAAGCGAGGTAAATGGCGCAACGATTGTGGGGATTGCAGGAATGGCCGGACTAGGCAAGTCAACTCTCGCTACATATCTCTACAACTTGAAACGTTCGGATTTTAGTAGGTCTTGTTTTTTGTCTGGAAGCAGAGAAAACGATTTACTATCTTTGCAGCGGGAGCTCCTTCGGGATCTCTTGGGTTGTGATTTTCAGATCAAAGATGACAGACAAGGAAAGGCTATTTTTCGCGATCGTCTACGAGGGCTTCAGGTTCTCATTGTTTTGGATGACGCGGATCGTATCAAGCAAATAAATAATCTACTAGTGACAGATGTTGTGGGATCGCGTAGTTTGATTTTGATCACGTCTCGTGATCAAGCTTTACTGAGATGCTTTTCTCCAAAAACTGTAGTGTATAATGTTAGGCCATTGCAAGGAAAGCATGCCCATGAGCTTTTCTGCTGGCATGCGTTCCATCAATCTGAACCATGCGAAGGATTTGAACATTTAGTTGAGGCGGCTTTGAAAATTTGTGGTGGGCTGCCTTTATCCTTGCAAGTGTTGGGCGGACAGTTTTTTGGTCAGCGTGAGGAAGAGTATTGGAAGCGGCAGTTGGAAAAGCTCTTTAGAAGACTGCCGGACAATATAATGGACAAGTTAAAAGTGAGCTACGAGGCTCTGAATAGTGAAAAGAAAAATATATTTTAAGACCTCGGTTGTTTCTTTCTCGGAGAGGACAAAGAACTCGCAATTCGTGTATTTGAGGGATTAGGTTACAAAGACTACCTTGAAAATCTCTGTCAAAAATGCCTTATCGAGTTTCATGATTGTTAGCAACAATTTTTTTGTCTTGGGCACAAAAGTACCCAGGTCTGCAGTTTGCACGAGAAGCGCCCAAGCGCAGCATGGAACAATTTCTTTTTAGGTTACAAGTCAAGCGAGTGGGCGAAGTTTTGTCGTCAAGCGGCCGAGACCCATCTATAAAGTTGATCGATGGTCACCGGGATTTCGGGGCTACCAAGTTACCCGAGATATAGCGTCAAAGAAAGCACCTATATTTCAAGACAAAATCTAGGTCGTCCGATCCAGTGACGCATGGTGCAAGATCTAGTCAAGTTGGTATATCGGCATTCGGGAGTTCGAAGGGTAAAGGTTCCTCGTCATCTCACATCTCGAAACCTCGAACCTCGAAGCGCCGAAAGCACCCAAAGTCAGGCCCATGGTTTTGGCACTTGGTCCCAAAGGAGCAGGCCTGGAGGAGGGGCGCTAAGGTTTATCATTTGGCAAGACGGGTCCCGAAGAGCCGAGAGCAATCTTAGCCGTTCATCCCGGAGGGACACGTGGTGCGCGATTAGGCTCTTTGCCTTTTCGCCCATCGCGACTTCGAAGCGCAAGGAGAAGCTCTTTCATATCCTCGAGACGCGAAGCGTCGAAGACGTCCCAGACCCGAGCCCACAGTATTACCGAATTAGTTCAGGACCATCAGATCAGAAAGGGGCGCGTGGCACCCATTAGGCCCTCTCGGCATTTCGCCCATCGCAACTTTGAAGAGAAAGGATCTGCTCCTTCCTATCCACAAACCCCGAAACGCCGAAAGCACCTTTGAAGATAGGCACAAGGTCACAGCCCGTAGTCGCTTGGAGGCGATAGAGAGAGCTGCGCAAAGGGCCGAAGCGCCGGGTATAGCTGCAGAAGGGATCACCGTGTTCTCCAGGTGCCAGTTCAACTTGATCTCAACCTTGATACCTGCTCGGAGTAAATGAAAAAGAGAGAGGGTGGTTGAAACCTCACCTCACTCGTTAATTGCAAGGTATGGATGTCCCAGCGGGAAGTCTGCCCGAGATGGTCCTCTGTATTGGTTCTTTCCACAGAAGCCATGCCGAGTCTTCGACTCACCAGGGAAGCCTGCACATGCTAATTCAACATTTAAGGGCTCAGCTACCCCCTGGCGTGATCCATGCAGAATTAAGGTGGCGTATGACAGAGGAGTGCAAGCCAGATTTGATTGAAGAGATGCCTCGTCCCGAAAGTCTAGGAGGCCTCTGTTGGGCAAATGTTTAGGAGTATATATACTTAGTTTTGATATTTTTTGAAGGATCGATGGTAGAGCGAAGCTCCCGATTGTAAAGTTTTAACAGACACTCTAGTCCTCTGGTTATGCATCTGTATGTAAGACTTCTTGTTTAATGACAGACAGTTTTCCTACCCCATCTAATTTTCATCTCATACTGAGGGAATTCATGATTGACTGATTCACATGAATTATTGCAATTATGTTACGATAAAGGATTTATTGTTGCATTGTTGTATTCCCTAGTTTTTTGCGTTTGAATGTAAGAAAATCTTGCGTTTAGATGTTTTCTCCTACAATCTATTAGAAACCTAATGTTTATGATAGACCTTTGCATTTCTCTTATACAAGTCTCCCCCCTATTCATCCTTACTACAAATCATTGTCTGAAGTTTATCTAAGACCTCACTTGCCCATGTATGCCTGGTCTAGTTTCGTAGTTAGAATAATATTGTTTTGAGTTAACTTCCATTCGATCACCCCCTTTTATAAACAAATCGTGACATAAATTGATGGGCATCGGGCTCTGCTCCTGCTGCAATCCAGGAGTGACTTTTGACGCTAACATTTTTGGCGTCGTTGCTGGGGACGAAGTTGAAAATTTTCCTCGAGATTGAACGACATTGAGCCTCTGATTCCGAAGGTGCATTAGGTATCAGAGCCTTTGAAGATTGCTACTATGCACCTGGCAACTCCATTGTGACGACTCCATTGTGGCGAACCTGCCATGTTAATTGTGGCTTTCAGAGGCAAACACACACGGTCCCATCCACAAATGCCTCTAGCTACACCTGAAACTGATCCGGAGGTGGTTCTCAGGAAAGGAAAGGCCTCTGAAGGAGAAGCTTTCGCCGCCGAACCAGGTAATCTGCCATCTCCTTCTGTAGGAACTCCATTTTCTCCTCATCAGTTTTTTAGCAGACCTTTTTCTGAAGTTTCCCGTTTCCTGAATTTCGGGAGTGTTCCTGTTGAGTTTCCCCCCCCTGGTCTGAGATTGGAGTGAGAAATCCTTGTCACTCCCCTCTCCCCTGAAGCTGTACCTTGGTGTAGACCCAGAACCACAGAAGATTTCCCCACTCCTAGCTTTACCACTCCTCCTCTTGTTACTGTTGTCGCTTCTGCACAAAGAGAAGCATCTACTGGC
This sequence comes from Picea sitchensis, assembly GCA_010110895.2. Taxonomy (NCBI): domain Eukaryota; kingdom Viridiplantae; phylum Streptophyta; class Pinopsida; order Pinales; family Pinaceae; genus Picea; species Picea sitchensis. The sequence continues at coordinate 38,612 of SNQJ01S0060099.1, read as the reverse complement.
TTAAGCCCGCTAGCCTTCTCCCTAGATCCCCTATTGTTTCCCATTCCACTTAGAAGCTCATCCCCAATATCCCCTTTTCGAGCTCCTTCTCCTCCGAGTTCTCCTCCACATAATATCCCTATGGCAGGAGCAAATCCCCCTATGACCAGAATGGAGGCTATTATAGCCGCTAGGTATGCTCCCCTTGTGTTACCTCACCCTCTCAATGCCCTCCCAGCATATGGTTACCTCAAGCAGCTACCCAAGTTTACATGCGAGGGGGACATAACTGCAGAAGAACACTTAGAATCCTTTTACAGTTTTACAGATGATAATGTTATCATGCATGCAGACGTATGGATGAGGATTTTTGTCCATAGTCTTCAAGGCGAGGCTAGAAAATGGTTTAAGGCCCTGCCTCCTGGATCTATTGATGGGATTGAGGCTTTGGATAATTCCTTTTTGAGACAATGGGGAGATAAAAAAGATTTCATGTATTACATGACAGAGTTTGGGTCTTTGAAGAGAAAAGAAGGGGAGTCCGTGTCTGACTTCTCCAAGAGATTCAATAAAATGTACAATAAAATCCCTGCTGAGATAAAACCCTCCAAAACCTCTGCAAAGATCACTTATGCTAGCGCCTTTGATCCCGATTTCTGCCTCCTGTTGAGGGAAAGAATAGCCACTACTCTGGCCCAAATGCAGGATGCAGCCGTGGAGGTAGAATCTAACATATTGGCTGTTGACCGATTTAGGAACACTGCTAATAGAAACATACCAAGGCAGAGGCCTGAAGCTTCCCCATCCAGTTCCTCTCCCCTGCCCCTTCAAACAGATGAGATAGCTAGAATGCCAAAATCACTTTCTGCCAGGATGGAAAGGTGGGAATTAGAAGGGAAGCCCATCTACAAAAATCCCCAAAATACAGATAGCAGAGGTTTCAGGAAGCCTAATAACAATGTGCCACAGGCTTTCCTAAGGGAACAAAGGAGCAGAGATAGGGATGATCAGAGGATTCAAACCCCTCCCCAGAACAACCTAGTTTCTCATGAGGAAGGGGAGGAGGTGGATGAACTTGACCCTGAGATCCACTACATCGAGGACACTTCCCCATTCCCTCATTTGACTCGATCCGCATACGAAGAATCCTTTATCAACACTCAAATCAACGAGTTGAGTAGAGGGGAAAAAGCCAACAACACTCCTAACAGATATAATCTCAGGTCAAAAAAGAAAGAAGAGAATTTTGATAGCCAGGATTAGCCCCTCGTAGCGGAAAGGCCTACTAAAGCTGCAACAACCACTACTAAAGAAAAGAAAACTCAGAATGCTTCGCCAACAGCCAAGGAACCTATCTCTAAGGTAAGGGAAGCTCCTAAATCTCTCTCCTCCTTTAGTTTTGAGCATGAGATTCAGAAGATTAGAATTCCTGTACCCCTATCTGAACTAGTTAAAATGAAGATTTCAAAAGGTCCCTCTCCAAGCTGCTACAATCTAAGCCTCTTCAGCCTTCCACAAACTCAATAAATCTCCAAGATGAAAAGCCAACAGTTGTCTTAGGGTCCATGGTAGAAGATAGAGATGATTCATCCCCTCCTTTCTACACATCCTTGAACATACATGATAAAGTGTTGCATCACTGCCTCATGGATTCAGGGGCTTCCCATAACCTTATGCCCAAAATAGTAATGGAAGAATTGGGATTGGAGGTGACAAAATCTTATCATGATTTGTACTCTTTCGATTCAAGGAGAGTGCAGTGTCTGGGAGTCATTAAAGACCTGGTGGTTTCTTTGTTTCAGCTGCCCATGAAGAGTGTGGTCATGGATATTGTGGTAGCTGATGTCCCCCCCAAATTCGGCATGTTGTTGTCAAGATCTTGGATTAAAAAGCTTGGAGGAACATTACAGATGGATCTCACGTATGCCACCATTCCAGTCTTCGGAGGGGAAGAAAGGAGGTTATATAGGGAAGCTCAGCTAGCCTACAATGTTAGTGACGAAGCAAACCCCACCAATCACCCCATCTTTGCACTTGACACTGATTTGGGGTCTAGTTTATTGCAGCTCACTGATGCTCCTGAAGACCCTTTCCAAGTCAAAAAGCAGCCTAGTCTTAATTATCCGATTCCCCCTCCAACCATCTCTGTTTGGAAGATGTTTTTCGACGGAGCTTCTTCTAGCAAAGGCGCTGGCGCCAGAGTAGTTTTCATGTCACCTTCTCAAGAGACCATATCCCTGTCATACAAGCTGGAATTTGAAACCACCAACAATGTGGTAGAGTATGAAGCTCTTGTTCTAGGTATGAGGGCTGCAAAAGAAATGGGAATTAAAGAGATAGCAATATTTGGAGACGCTGAGTTGATTATCCAGCAAGTCAGAAATGCTTATCGTGCTAATAATCCCCGGCTCAAAAATTACAGAAATGAGGTATGGGACCTGATTGATAATTTATTCTTGGCTTTTAACATTTCTTTCATTTCGAGGGGGGAAAATACTTCAGCTGATTCTTTAGCTGTTTCAGCTAGTTTGCTCAAAGTTCCTCTGCCGCCTATGGTCAAGTATGACATTGAAATAAAATATAGGCTCTCTGTACCGGACAATGTCAAGCATTGGAGGGTATTCAAAGATGATCTGGAAATCGAAAAATTTCTCCAATCTGTTGATGAATTTTCTACGTTGCACATTGATTAGGATCTTGACCCGGAAGGTGACCCTCACCCTGAGGTGTTTTTAAATGAAATTGCTAATCACCAGATTATTCAGCTGCCTAGCAATCACATTCCGAGGGGACTAGTCCCTTTAGAAAGACTGTTCGATAGGAATGATGTGGTAGTAAAGGGTAGTGTTTCAAATGAAGATGCTGATACAGCCGAATGCAACATTAGCACATAGGAGGAGCCTAAGTTTGTCAAATTATCAAGCAACCTGACCAATGAATAGAGGGCGTAATATATTGAGTTATTAAAGGAATTCGCTGATGTGTTTGCATGGGCCTATGAAGACCTCAAGACTTATGACACATCTGTCATTGAGCACAAGATCCCACTGAAAGAAGAGGCTAAGCCATTCAGGCAGAAGCTGAGACAGATAAATCCCATGTTGCTGCCAGTCACGGAGAGAGAAGTGAAGAAATTGTTAGATGCCCAAATCATCGTCCCTTGAGATATTCTGAATGGGTGGCCAATTTGGTCCCGGTGAGAAAAAAAAGTGGAGAAATCAGGCTCTGTGTTGATTTCAGGAACCTGAATAGGAGCTCAAAGAAAGACAACTACCCCTTGCCCAACATGGAGCAAATATTGCAGAGGGTAACTGGTGCATCTAGGATATCCATGATTGATGGTTTTTCTGGCTATAATAAGATATCAGTCATGCCTGAGGATAGAGAAAAAACGACCTTCACCACTCCTTGGGGCACATTCATGTATGCCAAAATGCCTTTCGGGTTGATGAATGCAGGAGCAACATTTCAGCGAGTCATGGACATAGCCTTCATTGGGGAGAAAGATAAGTTTGTGGTGATTTATCTGGATGACATAACAATCTTCTCCAGGTCTGACAAAGAGTACTGCTGTCATCTGAGAAAAGTTTTTTTGAAGTGTCGAAGGTTTGGCCTATCCTTAAACCCCAAGAAATCTTTGTTTGCTATGGAGGAGGGGAAGCTGCTAGGCCATATAGTATCAACAAAGGGAGTAAGAATTGATTCCAGCAGGGTAGAGGCAATTCAGACCCTGCCACTTCCCAGATCTAAGAAGGAAGTTCAAGCCTTTTGGGGGAAAATTAATTTTCTGAGGAGATTCGCCTCAAATTTTGCTGAGCTGGTGAAACACATCAAAGCCATGCTCAGGAAGGGAAATGAAGTGAAATGGACCGTTGAACCCAGGGAATCTTTTATCCAAATAAAAAGGGCATTGACTAAGCCACCTGTGCTGATCAGTCCTGACTATTCCAAAGACTTCTTAGTTTTTTCTTTCGCTTCTTTTGNAGCAGCGGTCTTATTGCAGGAAAATGAGGAAGGGCGAGAGCAACCCATTGCCTTCTTCAGCAAGGCATTAAGAGATGCAGAGATAAGGTATGAAATCATGGAGAAACAAGCCTATGCCTTAGTGAAAGCTCTCAAAGCTTTCAAAGTCTATGTCCTGCACTCAAAAGTGACCGCATACGTTCCTTCAGCCTCTGTGAAGGACATCCTTGTACAGCTCGACATAGACGGGAGGAGGAGTAAGTGGATAGCCAAGATCCTGGAGTTTGACTTGGAAATAAGGCCTACCAAACTGATCAAAGGGCAAGGCTTAGCCAAGATGTTGGCTGAAGCAAATTGCAAAGCCTTGGGGGTAGATTTCATCAATGCATGTTCAGAAAATCAGCATAATCAACTGTCTGATGTAGACCCTCAAACAGAACCCCTGTTGGCTCGATGTCCTTGGTATAAGGATGTCATATATTTTATGCAGGAGTTGCGGCCTCCAGATGGCCTGCAAAGAAACAAGGCAAGAGCTCTGAAGCTCAAAGCAGTCAGATACTGCCTTGTTGATCAAATTTTATACTGGAAAGACCCCCTGGGGGTGCTTTTAAAATGCATGAATCCACAAGAGGCTGACAAGATCATGGTTGAATTTCACAGCGGCCTATGCGGAGGGCACCATTTCTGGAAGACCACAGTTCATAAAATTGTCAGAGCTGGGTACTACTGGCCCACCTTGTTCACTAATGTCTGTAGAGAAGTTAGAGCCTGCATCCCATGCCAAAGTTTTTCAGGAAAGCAACAACTCAAATTTATGCCTTTAAAGCCTGTAGTTGTTTCGGGACCTTTCCAGCAATGGGGCCTAGATTTTATTGGAGAAATCCACCCTACTTCCAGTGGGAAGCACAAATGGATCCTGACTGCTACAGATTTCTTTACTAAGTGGATCGAAGCTATCCCCACCAGAAGTGCTTCCCACAAGGTAATTATTGGATTCCTGGAAGACCTCATCACAAGATTCGGCTGCCCAAGAAAGATTGTTACTGATAATGAAGCCTCATTCAAGGCTGAGCCGTTAGCCAAGTTCTGTGAGCAATTTGGGATCGAACTGATTCACTCCACCCCATACTATCCCCAGGGAAATGGTTTAGCAGAGTCCTCCAACAAAATCCTGATAAGGATCATCAAAAGACTATTAGAGGACAACAAAAGGGCCTGAGATTTAAATTTGAAATTCGCTCTATGGGCCGATCGAGTGACCACAAAGAGATCTATAGGCATCTCCCCTTTCCAATTAGTTTATGGAGAAGAAGTTGTTTTCCCTTCTCAGCTAGCCATTCCTGTAGCAAAGTTCTTCCAAGATCATCAAGAAGAGCCTGATGACATGATCAGAAGAGTTCATCAACTGGTGGAAGTCTAGCAGGCCAGAGAGCGGGTAATGGACAGAATTCAGGACCATCAATAGAAGGTCAAACTGGCTTTTGACAGGAAAGTCAAGAAGAAAGAGTTTGAGATTGGGGATTTGGTGCTTTAGTGGGATGCACCTATGCAAGATAAGGGAAAACACAGCAAGTTTGACGCCCTATGGATTGGGCCTTTAAAAATCTCTAAGGTTTTCTCAAAAAACACGTACAGGTTGCAGGATTTGGAGGGTGAAGAGGTTTTCAGCAACCCAGTAAATGGGCATTTTCTAAAGAAATGTTTTGTTTGAGCCTTAGACGGCTCCTTTGTTTGTAAATATTATCCTTTTTGTTCTTTGTTCATTTTATTTTTATTATTTTTGGCTTAGTAAATGACTCCATAGCCCAATAGCAAGGCATTGAAGCTGCAAATGAGTTCTTAGAGCATCACAGGGACGAATCTATCCCCATGGAGCCTAATGTTAGCAACAATTTTTGTCTTGGGCACAGAAGTACCTAGTTCTGCAGGTTGCACGAGAAGCGCCCAAGCGCAACATGGAAGAATCTCTTTTCAGGTTACAAGTAAAGCGAGCGGGCGAAGTTTTGTTGTCAAGCGGCCGAGACCCATCTATAAAGCTGATCGATGGTCACCGGGATCTCGGGGCTACCAAGTTACCTGAGATATAGCGTCAGAGAAAGCACCTATATTTCAAGACAAAATCTGGGCCGTCCGATCCAATGACGCATGGCGCAAGATCTAGTCACGTCGGCATATAGACATTCGGGAGTTCGAAGGGTAAAGGTTCCTCGTCATCTCACATCTCGAAACCTTGAACCCCGAAGCACCAAAAGCACCTAGAGTTGGGCCCATGGTTTTGGCACCTGGTCCCAAAGGAGCAGAACTGGAGGAGGGGTGCTAAGGTTTATCATTTGGCAAGACGGGTCCTGAAGAGCAGAGAGCGATCTTAGCCGTTCATCCCGGAGGGACACGTGGTGCGCGATTAGGCTCTTTGTCTTTTCGCCCATCGCGACTTTGAAGCGCAAGGAGCAGCTCTTTCATATCTCTGAGACGCGAAGTGTCGAAGACGTCCCGGACCTGGGCTCACAGTATTACCGAATTATTTTAGGACCATCAGATCAGAAAGGGGCGCGTGGCACCCATTAGGCCCTCTCGGCATTTCGCCCATCACAACTTTGAAGAGAAAGGATCTGCTCCTTCCTATCCACAAACCCCGAAACATCGAAAGCACCTTTGAAGATAGGCACAAGGTCACAACCCGTAGTCACTTGGAGGCAATAGAAAGAGCTGCGCAAAGGGCCGAAGCACTGGGTATAGCTGCAGAAGGGATCACCGTGTTCTCCAGGTGCCAGTTCAACTTGATCTCAACCCTGATACCTGCTCG
>SNQJ01S0060099.1:18014-29499 GCA_010110895.2 Picea sitchensis | reverse complement strand
TGGTCCATTAAGAACTCATTCATGACTTGTTATTGAATTTATAACAAAAGGGTTCATATGTTTTCACCACAATAAATCCACATAATTGTGGATTCTTAGTTTGTGAAGTGGTAAAAAATTATGTTCTTGATTGCATATTTCAAAAAGAGAGGATTCAAAGTATTACACATAACAAGGAGAGAATTTTGAAGCCTTAGAGGAGGAGCTTGTTCGTCTACTTTGAGTGCCTCCATGGAGAAGAAGCACCATGTGCAGGGTCAAGTCCTTTTGAATTCTATAATGAACAAGTGTAAAACCATATTCTAGTTGTTTACTAGCAAAGACTAGTGGTTGTTGATTGAGAGGGTCCCTCCTTGTCCTAAATCTTAATATTTTCATTGTTAATGGAGTTTTAACTTTCTACCTCCAAGGAAATAGTTTTTCAACTGAATATTTTCACAAAAATATACAAGATGCCTTCATTATGGATGTGATTTTTTTCAACAACCCTTGGCCATTTTTTGTATTCCCTCATTTTATCAACAAAGTCCATGTGAAACATAAAAAATAAGTGACCAATACAAGTAGTTGGTTTGCATAAATCTGAAATGACTGCTCTAACCCATAGCATGCCTAATTATTGCACCCTTGGCTATCATGAGACTCTATCTAATTTTTTCATCAATTACACAATCCGAGTTTCCATTTGTGAACCAATTTGGCCTCTAGTAGCAACACATAATTTTCATATGCAAAACACAATGCAGAATGATAATGCATACAAAAAAAACACAAACCCACCTAATTCATAACCATTCTTAGTAATAGAATTGCCATCCCATTCGAACCATTCCAATTGCACACAATTCAAATATGAAACAAATTCATGGAATTAACTATAAAAAATGCAAACATAGATAATATATACAAAAACAAAGACAAATACTTATCTTTCTCAATCATTATCCATCAAATAAAATCGGTAATAGAGAAGCATTTCACCTCCCACCCATAAGCATATAATGTAGATGTTACCTCAAGTTGATCTATGAGAAATCAAGGGTGAATAAAATCCACTAGGATCCATATCTCACCCAATCCATCACATGATATCCTTGAATCAACCAATTCCCAAACCACATGGCACTTCAAGCATCATAACCATCATTCAATCAACTATAGGTATTTTCCTCTCAACTATTCACAACTCAAGCACAATATTTCATTTCTATGCTAAATAGTCCCTTAGTCATCTAGTTTCATCAAGTGCTCAATTGTAAGCAAGAAGAGCCCATGATTTTTATATTTCCTTTAGATATTACTGAGTGTGATAGTATGTATCTCATATATAGTTAACAATTCACTATTTCATGTGGGTAACCATGTCGTAGCTTACCCAACCTCTATGCTCCCTCTATAACCATGGATTCCTCACCAAATTAATCATTCTCTATATAACTATATAACGTTTTTGTCAATATAACAAGTAATTTGTTAGTCAATTAATTACCATTTTAAGAATCTTTCTTAGATTTCCTAAAAAATACATGAAAACTTCAATTTTAGAAGGGACCACACTTATCGAGAAATTAAAGGTTCAAGTGGTAGCAACCACTCTTTACCTTTTTAGTGGGGATGGATGTTAGCACCCTAAGGTTTTGGCAGGACCGTGCATGCACCACAAGTTCTACATTGCGCACACACGAAGAGTCTTGTACTGTGCAGCGACAAGATTCAAATCCTTCTCCCAATATTTTTGTACTACGCATGCCAAACAATTTTGTACTGCACACTAGGGCTTGCAATGTCTGCATGCATGCAAAATCCTTGAAGATCGTGTGTAATGATTGTAACTATTTCGTAGAAACTAAATTGATCATGGTCGAGGTTATGGATGAGATGGAAAGTTTGTTATGATTTCCATGATTGAATAGAGATAAAACACATGCATGCGAATATGAAAGGGTTAGGTATTTAGTAGTCCATGGCTGATCTGAAATCAGGGTGACACTGATACCAAACTTGACTTGGTTCTAGGCCACTTAATGAAGGTCAGATTTACAATTTTGGATCTATTGAACTTGACTGCATCAAAGGTGGAAAAATGTGCTTATTAATACTTGAATCCAAATTGAATATTAACATGGTGGATGTGTTAGTCTCATAATTCAATTAATTAAAGCATTAATAATCATAATTGCAAAAATAACATGCATAAGAAAACACGATACAAGAGATCATTGAGTTGTTAACAAAGTTCTCCAAGACATCCTAGCTACATCTCTGGATCCACTTGGAATATAAATCATTGCATTATCCTTCCTTTGAAAGGGATGAAATATTCTCACAAAATGTGGCACATGCTCATTACATGGATGAAACCCATAGCAGCCTTAAGTCTCTCACATAAGCGACATTTCTTTAGACACCAGAAGGACTACATTCTCCCCATGGAGGGGATCTCAACTCTCCCAATGATGGGGCTTACAGACCACAAGCATGGTTGATTTTCTTTTCTCCTAAAAGAGCTCCCCAAATCTCTCCTAATGAAGGAGTTTAACTAGATTCCCTTTCTCCATAATTCAAGGAGACAAGATCCACAAATTTAGGATCTAATAACCACTCAAGGAAAAAAATGAGAAAGCATCTCAACCAACTTGGAATACCCTTAACTTCTTCTTTGATACTAGGAAGCCACTTGTGGTAAAGTGAGGAAGAGTCAAAACCAACTCATGAGACCCTTAACTTCCTCCTTAAAACTAGGAAACTAATTTCCCCTTAAAATTAGGAAACTAATTTGTGAGTTTGATTCTCTCACAAAACTAATTTCCCATTTTTAAAACTAAATGAATATTAGGTGAGATTCTCAAACTCACTTCAAGCATTAATCATTTTTCCAATTTGCATGAATAATACATGATTTTCTCACTCACTTAAAGTATTAATTATTTTTACATTTTAAATAAATCATTCATGAGTATTAATTATTCTTTTCCACCTACCATCAATTAGTATTTTAATGATATTTTCCATGGTTTGCAAAGTAATGATTCCTTGTGTGGAGATCCTCCTGGATCACACCTCCCTACAAAAGTCACTTTTGGTCCTCCAAAAGTATAGAGAGAAATTGTGACTTGAATATCCATGACCAACTTCTAGGAATAGTCTTACACTCCACGATGCACTTCTCTATTGCTCGATCTGCATAAAAAATGTCCTTAACATGTCCTACCCTTCTTCTTCTTCACCTTTTTACTTCAAAATGAGGATTTTTATGCTAACACTTGCATCAATGCAAATCCGTAGCTGATTCCTTGATCTGCATAATAAATGTCTATGAAAGGCCACACCTTTCTTCTCCTTCACCTTTTTACTTTGGAATGAGGATGTCAATGCCAACACTTGCATCAATGCAAATCTGTAGTTGATAATACATGGATTACAACTTTGCAATTTTCAAAGAAATACCATACTTTCCATGAGTTTATAGACACTCATGGACAAGTTTATAGTGATTTCCAAAACAATGCCTCTCACTTAATTGTGGCTACAAGACCCATTACAATGTTGTCAACAAGGCTTAACAAGGTCTAGGCATAGAACAAAATTCCTCTCACACAACAGTGACTACAAGACCCATTACAATGTTGTCAAAAGATGCCTAGGAAAGATAATGCCTCTCACTCAAAAGTCGCTACAAGAACCATTATAATGTTGCGAAAACAGGCCTAGGAAAAACAATGCCTCTCACTCAACAATGGCTACAAGACCCATTACAATGTTTCCAACAAGGCTTACAAGGTTTTAGGCATAGAAACAAATGCCTCTCACTCTCATAATCACTTTCAATTGTGGATAATTACAACCTTTTACATCATTAACATTAAGGTGAATACCCCAAAATGTGCACCAGTGGAAACTCTATGGTTTTTAATATCCCCCATTACAAACATGTGCAACATAACAGATAAGGAAAATTCCATCATCATCATACTCATCTCGCAATTATGAGACTTTTGGTTGTAAACATGACTACTTTATGTCGAAGTGTCAAAATGGCATCTTACCGCACCATCTCGATTTGCGTGCAAGGCTAAAAAAAGAATTTCCTACAATAATTCATATCTCGTTACCCTGCTGCAGCACCCAAAGATCACTAGAATATGCAACATACATTCATCCTCTTGCAATTTTCAAAAAGAGGCAAAAATAAGAAATGCATGAAACTTACATTGGGTCTCATGCTAAGGTGCTTAAAGTGTTGCATACATAGCACCAGTAGGTTGACATCATCATTTTTCAACTTTTGACTCTAAAGTCAACTACCTTTTGTCAGTTGCATCTCTGCCTCGAAGTTCATGCCAAGCATTAATGACAAAAGTGGGCTTCAGTCATGAGCCCTGGAAATCCGTTGCTTTGATCAAAATTTTGACTATACCAGTGGATTCATGGAGAAAAAGCATGCAAAAATGACTATAATTTCGTCAAATTATGACACTATGACTTATGGGCCCCTCCTAGGCTCCCTGCCTTGAAATGCGTGCCACAATAGTTTGTACGGTCTACAATAAATGCACCCGTGGCCTCGAAATGTGTTCTCGTACTTGGGAAAATTTGGGCTGCCATGTGGTAGCTTGTGATTTTCCCACGTTGGTACTATTTTTATCTGGTCTTCTTCCATAAAAATATTACTTCTAATGACTTACAGAGCTGCATCTACTAAAGATGAATCGGCTTCAAAACTAAATGTTACCTTGAAATTATAGGTTATCTCTTCCCAATCTGATGTCCCTCTGCGTACCTCCAGATTCTTGGGAATCATCTCAAGTGTATATATAAATTTGTGGATTCATTCCTACTTGGGAACCCGACTCCAAGTTGTAATACATTGTGCAATATGATCCCTCGGGAAACTTAACCCTGTATACTTCTTCACGATTTCTTCATCTTTTGTCCCAAATCTGATCTACAACATCCTTCTACATTGTTTCCAATCTCCTATGCCTTCCTTATGTGTTTCCCACCATCTTGTCGGGGTTGCTCTTAGTGCAACGTCTAATTCCAATAATCTTTGTTGTTCATGTATCTGCAAATCAAATTATTTTACAAAAGAAGTTACCTCAGTTATTTTGTCATACCTTGGTACATCATATACCTATGTTCTGATCCAACGTAAAGAGCGAGTATTGCGATCACATCTTCTGGTCGACTTCGTGCAACTTGTGATGCAAATGTTTGAGTCCTTCTTCTGAATCTGATGCACAAGATCTAATGCTTATCCAACTAAGCGCACCATTGGAAGTAGGATTGACGTAATCATCCATCCACATGGTCATATTATATAGGTTGTCTATTTCTTTTATGGTAGATTCCACATACCTTCTTTCTCCTGTAGGATCTAATGGTGCAGTGACCTTCAAATATCCCACTTCAAAAATCATTTCCCTCTTCTTCAATTTTATAATCGTCTGATTCTCAAAGGCCCAATATAGTCCAAGAAACGCTGGATATGCTTGATTGTTATCCACAATCTCAATGACTTCAAAGTATGCTACACTGCATACTCCATCTATGTTACCATTTACTCCTAACAGTCTTCCAATCAACACTATCTTATGTTGGTTTGTCAGTCTCAACTGAACGGGTGACCAAATTAACTTAGGCTTCCCCATAATTTACCATGTGTTCTTAGGAAGAACATTTACATTAGATCCTAAGTATAAAATGATGTTGTCCATTTCATAATCCCCTATCTGCACACTTAGTATGAATTCTTTGTTTGTCCTCTTCTTGTGAAATACTTGGTTCACTACTCTCTTTGTGATTGGTACTTCTCTATCTTGGGTACACTGATCGATCATTCCACACAGTGCATTCAACGTTGTCTCATACTTCATCAACTCTAAAAAATTGTTTAGAAAATCTTTCAAAGTGCTTATCTTCTCGACTAATCTTTCTGGAATGGTACAATCATATATTAATGACATATCATATACTGGTGGCACAGTTGATGTTGATGCTATTCAATCTATTCCTAGTATCTCCTTCTTGGCTTGCTGATATGTCTCTTTCTCTTTATATGGATCAAATGTTGGCATAGGCTCAGTTTCTCTCCTTATCCATTGCTTGATTCTTCCCTTTCCCTTCTGCGTCACATATTCTCTTGTTCTAGCTCCTCCATGTGTAACTGCTACTATTCTGGGTTGATCGTCGTGGCGTTCTGCTGCTATCATTTGTGTTTTTTGGTTCTAGTTTTGGTTACCTCTTTCCTTCCATTTCATTATCAGTTGAGGACAATCTTTCGTTGCATGATCTAATTCTCTGTAGTACGTGCATCTCGTGCAAGGATTCAGGTAGTCTTACGCCAGTGTTCTGATTGACTACAGTTATAACAAATGACTAGTCCTCTTCCTCCTCGTCCTAGACCTTTGTCGAATCCTCCTTGTCCACCATGATTAAAGCCTCTCGGAGTATTGTATTTTGGAATTCCTCCTTCTATTGCAACATTTTCTTCTTAGATTTTGTATGCATCTGAAGTGCGTTCTCTCATTAAGTCAAATGCACAACAATCTTTCTCATCATGTCCTACACAGTTACACAAATTACAAAACAAATTCCTTGGCATGCTCTGGTGCTTCTGTAATAATGGACAAGTAGTCGGATGATGCCCCCATGTCTTGCATATTTCATTGTACCCCACTCCTCCTGCCAATGGGTTCGGTGATCCTGAAGCCATATATTGCATAAATGTTGGGCACTCATCTTTATGATGGCCTTCTGTCTTACATGTAATACACCAAACTTGTTCATGCTTTTCCATTCCTTTCGTTAGTTCTGAAAACTGAATCATTAAGACAACCAACTGTGACTAAACCCGCGCCATCCCTAGACTATCTCTTACAAGGGATGATTCTAACTTCATCACAATTTCTAAGGCTTCTAGCTATGATGTGAATTTATATTGCGTCAAAGGGAAGTGAATGTGAATAAACAAACCTGCAATAAACCATTCTCTTTATTGTTCATCAGGAATATGGATTGTCAACCTGCCCATCACATCCTTAAACTTTTGATTGAAATCCCAAACTGACTCAGCCTGCACTTGCTTAATTTATTTTAGCTCTGTGGTATACTACGACTCGGATTTTGACTTATGAAATTCCTTTAATAAAGATTGTCTAATCTCTACTAATGTTCTTGATTGTCCTGCTGGTGTAGTAGTTTGATATTTCATGTACCATATCAGTGCATGATTTATGAATGTCCTTGCTAACTACCCAATCTCCATTGCCTCATCCTGGAAATTCTTCGCATTACATATCGTTTCACATCCTCATCCTGGAAGTTCTTCTGACCCCACTCCGTGGAATTCAGGCATCCTTAATGTATTATGTATTCCTGCCATTGTATTCTACGTAGTACTTACCTTCGACGATGTTGAATGACTTTGGTTCGCTTCTCTACTTCCACTATTCTGACTACTACTCTGACTTCCTCCAATAACTACAATTTATCTTGACAAAGTTATGGTTTCTTCTTTAGGTCTTGGTGACACACATGGGGTCGTGGGTTCGACGCAGATTTCGATCTGAGATGGAATTCCTTCTTCTGTTGGGATGCATTGAGGATCCTTTTATTTATCAAACCATGCTGGGTGATAGTGGGAACCATTGGCACTACAAGTCTAGTGGTTGAAGGTGTCGATTGGACACTATTAACTATAGTAGGAATGGGAGTCAAAAGACTCTCAGTATCTTTCTGAATTGACTTAGTACTCATCCTTGTATGTTAGAAAGTTTGGTAGGTGGAGGTGTGTGTACCACGTTTGATAAATTTATGCCTTTTAGAGAGAAAAGACTCAAGAAGTGGTGGTAACCTCAACAAACGGCGAGACCTACGGGGAAGCTGGTTTGGCTCCATGATGACTCTAGATTTGAGATAAAAACAAATCCTAAGGCCAACTAATAATCAAAGAGCACACCAAAATAAACAAAAGGCCAATATGCACGCAAATAGGATAAAGTGGTTGAAAGGGGCCTCCCTCCCTAAGTAGGCATTCCTCGTCCAAGAGGGGCTTGAGACTCCCTGCAAAAGATCGGAGGTATCAGAATCAGTTATAAGGGCTCTCGTGGGCTTAACAACCAGTCGGTCAGATCCACCCAGAGAGGTAATCCTCCATAAAGGTTGTGTGGTGTTCGACCCTTATCTAACCCAGGGTACCTGTAGAATAACCCCTGCAAGTAACCTATGTGGTACCTATGTCAAGTAACTAAGAAACCACAATATAACCGATGTGCAGGAGAACAGTCGTAAGTCAGGTCCATTGTATGGGCAGGGTAAAAAAGCTTGAAACCTTGAAAGAACTGCCTCTCACAGAGGTAAAGGTACTAGGAAGATTCCCATATACAAATAGCTCCCCAGAAATATATCTGACGCTAAGAAGGTATTGAGGAGATATCCCCTCAACCAACTTCACGCGACCTTGTGCTTAACTCTGATGTAAGCGGAGCCTCCTGACATCACCAATTATACAATGGATTTCACCAATACCTTAGTCAAACACATATGTTGAATTTAATAGCCTTGGAGAAGTTTACTCACAAAATCCTATTCCAAGGCTCTAAATCCTAAACTAGTTTGTGCACCCTAGAAAATAAAATCGTTTCTAATCAATTTTAAATTTATCAGCGTTACTTTTAGTGGCCGTGTTTACTCAAAAAGGTGTGGAAGTGAAATTGATGATGTTATGACTCAACAAGTAAAATGAAATATGAATAAAATGCAAAGTCCTAACTTCAATTCCTAAAATGATAAGATTTTTTTCAAACTGTAATTTTCAATTTAATTCTGCAATTCTAAATAAGATGCAATCTTTCAATACATATACTAAGATCAATGACAAGAACTTCAAAAGATCAAAAGCCAACAATGCAAAATGTATATTTTTGTATTTTCAATATACAAAATGAAAATGCAAGGACTGATCAACAACTTGATATAAAGACCCTACTGTATGTAAACAGAGACAAACCAAGTAAAATATCAAGAAGCAAACACCCAGCCCAAGATGCAAGGAAAATCAATGAAAAGGATGATGAGAAAGAAATATCGCCCGAAAATTCAACCAAAGAAAGGTTCCTTATCACTCTACAGGCACTCAATAGTCATAACAGAGACCAAAGAAGACTCAGCAACCATCAAAACTTACCTAACAAACATCAAACTCAACAATCAAGAAAAATGAGATGATGTACGTGATTGTTCAGGAGAAAATCACGTATATACGCTTCCTATAGAACGACAACTCCCGTATGTACGCGTTTGTCAGGAAAAAACCTGTGTAAATGTATTGAAACACTGTCAAGTTAAGGATAAGGCCAAGAAACTCGGACTCAAAATGAACAGGGGATGTCAAGCAATCAGACGACAAGAAACTCACTATCAACGAGAGCAATCAATGGAGAAAAATACTCCAAACCCCGAAAATAAGATTCACTCCTCAGTATGGTCGCCAATTCTGTTACGAGGAAAATATCTCTATGGCATGGGGTAAACCACAACAGATGGAAATGACTGCATAAATCAACTCTAATCTCAAGTATGCTATATAAACAAATATGCTAACAAGACAAGATAAAGATCCTACCTCATCCAGACGTTCGATGAAGTCCACCGTTGAGAACTTGACCCAAAGCAATACACCTGCAACTTGTCCTCAACAACCAAGATACACAAGCATATGGTGATAATATATACAGTTAGCACATTCAATAGCATAATCCATCAATATTCATAACAAACATACCCATGGAATAACAATTCATATATTTTCAAGACATTAATTGGACGAGAAAATAGTATTTCTATTAAAATGTAATCATCAGAAGTGTATGAATGACAAACTTCTGTGTCGGCACGGTTCAGAATCGAGAAACTAAGTCACTTCCAGCTGGGCCTCCACCACTTCAATCCTCCACCAAAGGAAATCTCATATAAGAGAGACAATGATATTCTCCATCAAGTACGGAAGAGCTTGGGGACCGAACAATGTGTTCAAACTTAAAAGGACAAAGGGATGAATACTCAATATGAAGTGAATAATTTCTCTAGAGTAACTTTGCTCTCAAAGTTGAATTCTTTCTCCTTCTTCCACACCTTGGATATGGCCCATTTATAACCTTCAAGTGGAACTGAAGGGCCAAGTCAGAACGTTTCTAGTATATGGAAGGTCAAGGATCATGGATCTCGTGACGTGAAATGGAAACCCGACACCATTTTTTAATTTTGAGCACAAAACCCGATGTACATGGGCTGTAATGGTGCAACCTGCATATATGCTTGTTGTAAAGCTGTTAGGGCACATATATGTGGAAAAATATTGTTTTTAGCTCTGGGAACTGCAAAAAAGGGACTTCAAGTCTGCATAGGGAAATGGAAAAAGGCCCTATGTGAAAGTTTGCATAGGGTGAGAAAAATCTTTCTATAACAACAGATTTGCAGATCCAAACTCCTGTTTGTTCTGTTGCTTAAATTTTTTCTTGATTTTGACAACATATAGATAAGCAACTCCCAGTGATGAAATGTCCATAAATTCCATTTCGGTTTGTATGTACCTGTGTAGAGCCTCGCGATATTTCAAAACCAGATGTCATTCAGAGTCTTTGATACCCAGCTTGGTGCACAAGGTATGGAAGATATTTGTGAACTATGGAATTGTTTGGTTCCACTTTTGATGCAGCATGGTCCATCTCATGTACTGGTCAACATAGTTTCCTACAGGGTAATATTTCTCCTTGACTGCATCTATAAAAAAATCCCAAGTGGCCTAAGCCCCAAATATTCCAGATTCCTTTATGGAACTTTTCTCCCAGTAAGTTTCCCACCAATGTTTGACATGGGGGAGAGCCTTAAGAAGTGCAAAGGTGATCTTTTCTCTGTTGAAAAATTTGTGAACAGAGAAATAACCTTCTAGCAAATTTAACCATTTTTCCAAAGCATCTGCATCGATCTGACCTTCAAATACAGGAATATGAAAATTAACTTGTACCTTGAATTGAGTAGCATCTCCAACCGACTTCTTGATGAAGACGTGCCTATTATTTTTGGCAATCGTTGATAGATTTGGGAAAAAATCTCCAACATCTTGTTCCTTTGTTGTGTGATGGATTCCGTGAGAAACATCTTGATGGGATCTTCTTCTCCCGTGTCTCTATTTTCTTCCGCCATTGGAGGCCTCTTGGGCTAACGAGAGAGGTTGTCCTCAAGGGAAACTAGCTTGAGACCCAAATCTCTATACCCTGACCTTGTCTGGGACATGCACTAAGAAATGACAATGAACATCTTGCTCTAATACCACTGATACAAATTTATTTTGAGAACTAAATGAAGGTATATATATAACAATGAAATATACAGAGATATTGCGAGATACACAAAAATATTGCAATAAACATAGAGATACGGTAATGCACAATTTTTATTAATGAGAGAATGTACATAAACTGTA
>SNQJ01S0060098.1:0-42381 GCA_010110895.2 Picea sitchensis | reverse complement strand
AACCATCTTCTTTTCCTAGCATTTAGAGTTGGTTGATCAAATAAATATTTCAGACCATTATGGTCTTTTCTCATCTCAAACCTTTTCCCCATGAGGTACTTTCTCAATTTCCTCAAGGCATGCACTATGGATTCCAACTACAAATCATGAGTGGCATAGTTTCTTGCATGCTCCTTCAACTTTCTTGATTCATAACATATAACAAATCCATTTTGACTAAGGACTCCACCAAGTCCTTCTTTACATACATCTGTGCATACAATGAATTCTTCATTTGGATCTGCAATCCCTAGTATTGGAGCACTTGTTAACAAGTGTTTCAAGTGTTGGAAACTCTTTTCACAATCCAATGTCCATTGAAACTTCACACCCTTTCTTTGCAAAGAAGTGATTGGGTGTGCAATCTTTGAGAATCACTCAATAAATTTTCTATAGTAGCCTGCAAGGTCCATGAATGATCTGACCTGTATCACATTCTTTGGTGCTAACCATTCTCTAATGGCTTCTATCTTCTCAGGATCCATTGCTATCCCATCCCTTGAAATGATATGCCCCAAATAGTGAATTTGCTTCTAATAAAATGAGCACTTTCTCAATTTGTCATACAACTGATTCTCCCTTAATACTTGTAACACCATCTTCAAATGATGCTCATTCTCTTCTTCTAACTTAGAATATATAAGAATGTCATCCAAAAAGACAATGAAAAACTTGTCTAAATATTCTTGGAAAACACCATTCATTAAACACATGAAAATAGTTGGTGCATTTGACAACCCAAATGGCACCACTGTGAACTCATAATGACCATACCTTGTCTTGAAGGTGGTCTTGCTGATATCTTATTCCTTAATCCTTACCTGATGGTATCCTGACCTAAGAGCTATATTTGAAAAGATCTTTCCATCCTTCAATTGATCAAAGAGTTCATCAATCCTTGATAGAGGATACTTGTTATTTACAGTCACTTGATTCAACTGTCTGAAATCAATGCACAATCTTAATTTTCCATATTTCTTCTTCACGAACAATACTGGGGCACCCCAAGGTGACACACTTTGGCATATATACCCCTTCTTCAAAATTTCTTCAAGCTGCATTTACAACTCCTTCAGCTCTGGTGTACTCATTCTATAAGAATTCTTTGACACTGGTGCTTCTCCAGGCATTAAGTTTATAGAGAAATCAATATCTCTCTTTGGGGGTAGTCCTGGTACCTCCTTGAGCACATCTTCAAAATCTTCCAAGACTATATGATCTTCCAAATTTGGCACCTTATCTTTAGGTGTCCCTTCCATATGTGCTGCAAATATTTGACACCCTTTTCTGTAACATTTCTTCAGCTGCAATGCTGAAATTTCTTTGATGGTTACTTCCCTGGGAATTCCCTGCACTCTCCTTAGGTTCCATTCCTCATCCAAGCAATTAAATGCTTTGTTATGACATTCTAAGAGATCATGATTTTGATCCAACCAATCCATCCCAATTAGACAGTCATAGGAACCTAAAGGCAAGATGTTCAAATCTTCCTTGGTGTTTAGCCCATTCATGTCCATAAGACATGACTTAACCATATCATTAAATTTTCTTTTAGCTCCAGTAGACAGCTGCACCAACCAAGATTTCCCATGTTTTCTTCTTGGAAATTTCAACCTTTCCACCATATTACGATCTATATAAATATGACTAGCTCCTGAATCAATTAAAATAGCAATAGTTTGGTTGTTGATCATACCTTCCACTTCAATCATATGTGACTGATACTCTGCTTGCTTGTTGTCTAGGGCTTCATAGATCCTGGGTACATTTCTTCCCATGTCCTCCAATATTTCATCTTGTTGTACATTGTGAACATTCCTCCCTTTTTCACCTCTGTGAGGACAATCTCTAGACATATGATCTCCTGTACAACCCCAAAATTGAATAGGTGGTTGCCTTGGCCTTGGACTCCCTACCTCAATTGTTTTGGGTTCTCTAGGAGTTTGCTATCCCTGAGTATTATTTCTAAAGAATGGTGGCTTAGACCCCTTCTCCTTTGATCCATCTTGAACTTCTTTTTGTCTCCCCAAGATTTTTGGAAAGTTGGCCTTGTTTTTTGCTGATCATATAGGCATTTAGCTCACCTTAAGGTCTCCTCCAATATATTGGGATCATCGTACTGTATTTTGTCACTGATGAATGGTGGAAATCCACTCAAATAACTTTGAATCTTGACTGTCTCATCCTTGATGAAAGAGACATACTTCAACATTTCTAAAAACCTTCTCTCATATTCATCAATGGTCATACTCCCAAGCTTGAGTTCAAAGAACTCTTTCATTTTCTTGTCATAATATCTCTTAGTCAAGTATTTCTTCTCAAAATACCTCTTGAATTCCCTCCAAGTGACACTTTTCTCTTTAATGTGTTGCACCTGCACAACTTGATCCCACCACATGGATGCCTTTCCCTTGAGTTGATAGATGGAAATTCTACCTTCTACATGAGAAGAATAATTATGCAATTGAAAATGATTTCTCATGCTCAGCAGTCGTGTTTTTGCATCTTCGTCCTTCTTGTGCTCACCATCAAATGTATGAGGTTTGATTTTGTTCATTTCTCCTCGTAGATCATCCACCCCAGATACCTTATAATTCCTTATGGGGGATGGACTTGAGCTACTATGTGATCTCTTATTGGAATTCCTCAGGGAGTGATGGTGATGTTTTCTAACACTTCTTTCTCTTCTTTCCTCATCATGAAGCCTGTGACTTCCATTTTTTCTTAAGCCACTCTCCTTATCCAATTTCTTTTGTATTTTGTTTAAGCTCTGCATTAACTTCATGTTGAAGTAATCCTACTATTCCTTGTCTCTCATAAGCCTTTCATTATCATCTTTATGGCTTTGGACATCCTTCTACAAATTTTTAATGGTCTCTACCATATTCATGTTTACATCTCTTCCTTCTCCATGTCCATTGGAGTTTGTTCCTTCAATGCCCAAATGGGCATCCATCCCTCTAACTTCATATTCTTGACTATAAGTCCCCTATGCCTCTTCTATTTCTCTGGAACTTGTGTTGATTCTGATCTTATCTTGTTGTTGTTAGCTCTACAAAATGTGCAGCCAACAAAACTCTGTCAGGCTAACTGTTTCAACATTTTCATGAAAATTATGAACCATTATTGTTCAATAATATATCAGAATTATTTCTTATTATTTTATGAAAAATTGAGTTCCCTGATCAATATTATGGGTGGATAATTATATTATTTTGTCCAATACCTTTCCAACGCCTACTCACATGCTCAATTCCGAGTCTTGAGTAGAAAGTTATGCCTATTTGAAGTTTTCCCATTAACTTTTATGTTCATTTTTCAACTTGGCGCAACTCTGCACTGTAATTATGCATTTTGCACCTACTCCATCGGAATTTTAATAGGATCTCAATTGGGTTTCTTCATATACCTATTATTGAAACTCTATCGAATTTTCACCTTTTTCTGGGTTCTTGGCTGCTAGTTACAGCTCGCTGAAGTTCTAGGCCAATTTGTGTTTCTGGTCTGGAAAGATATAGGTACCTTATTTGCGATTTTAAACATCTTTAGAATGACTAGAAATTTAATTCATCTCTGGGAATGTCTTCTATGGTTAAATATATTTCCATTGACTTCTCATGTGCCTCAATCTGATTCCAAAGCAGAAGGTTATGGATTTTTGAAGTTAGCTGAGTCTTAAAATTTACCCTTCATTGTTTGTGTTGTAAATTTCTCATAAAAGCTCCGTTTGACGAATAGTTTACACCATTAGAAGGATCTCTCTATTCTCTTTCATTTGAGATGCAAAGACAGAGTGTATCTTTGGTATGTTATGTTCTCATGGTTTTTCGGTTGCTAAAACACTCTTAAGTGCCTAAAAAATGCACTGCAAAAATATGTCGTTCAAATAGTATAAAATGTTGCAAAAATTCGTTGGTTCTCCACTGTTTTTCACCCTCCAAAAGAGTTTGCGCACACAAATTTCCACCTGTACACCCATACTTACCTTGCACAGCAACACCACAAGTTAAAACGTGCTCTGCGCACTTATATCCACTGTGCTTCACTTCTCTGTCGCGGTAATAACTTGCGTGCACTACCTTTGTGTCGCGCGCCAATATCCACCGCGAATAGTTTTGGTTCTTGCACTATTAACCATTACGCACAGTTTTTGTATCATGCATTGATATTCCATGCACAATTCCCTCTACGCATTGTAAAATTCCAAAGTTTAGTATGTGCCCACTGTGCACCAATACTCTGGATGCACCATTAACTAAATTGTCGCACGACAACATATACCCATAATGCGCGCACACCAACCAAACTCTTATGCGCTCTGCCAATACTGTGCACACCACGTATGCCATTTTTATGTGTGTGCACGCCGCTTGCACCTTAGTATGTGTATGTGTAATGTGCAATTCTAAATTTAGTGTGCACAACCACACACCAACATTTTTCCATGCGGCACCAAAATTTAGCATGCACACCCGCACACTAACACTTTTCCGCGTGGTGCCAAAATTTAGTGCGCACATTTGCACACTAACCTTTTTCCACACGGCACCAAAATTTAGCATGCGTCCCCGCATGCCAATATACTTTTGCGTAGTGTTGAATTTTACCTATCACAAGCCTTTTACTGCATGTCATTCCTTTTAGTGTGCCCACCTGTGCACACTCATTTTTATGCGCAGCAATTCCTCATGAATTCCGCTGCAGAAATTGGGGTTTTTTTCTCTATTTACCATCGACATTCAGCAACTTTGAAATTCATTCATTTGCACTCTGATAACACCAATTCAACCTCTACAACAAAAAATTATTGTGGTTTGAAATTTCTGGAACAAAATTAACCAAAATCAATTCACGAATTGGGAATTTTAATTACTAATTTCGCTCCATCTGTCATGGCTTCACTGTAACTTCAAATTCGACCAACTCTAGGTCTGAATTTTCTAGAACATATATTAAACCATTAATATCTCGCCACTTGGCCAAATTTCTCCATTTTCCCATGAACTTAACAACAAAAATTGGGGCTTTTCTCAATTTCGCGTCGTTGCTCTAAAATTTACCATGGGCATTCTTCTGAATTGAAATTTGGCTACTTCGAAATGAATCCTTGGTGAAATTTCACTTCAAATCAACTTGTTCAGCCCATACAGGATCAGTGTTGAAAACTGTAGCTCTGATACCATGTTTTAACGTCGCCGACCATCCATGGCCAGGACACGCTACATGAGAGAACGCTTCCATTCTCTCACTGCGGAAACATACTATACATACCCAACATCCAACTGAGTTATGCCACATAAATTTTAAGAACTACATGCAATTAAAACATACACATGCATCCCTCTTGTGGAAGCTTTATATATATAAAACATATAGACAAATACATTACGTAAATGCATGAATTCATACTGAAATAACAGTAAACACATACATTTAGCATATATAGGAATGCCCATAAACATACAAACAATTATAATCATGCATAGGATGAACCCATAAAAATAAACATGTAAATAACAATGCAACATATAAATTTATCACACAGTTGACACTTATCTTGGTAATAATATCACCAACTGTGTACAGACCTTCCACGAACCTCCCAGCCTTAGACCACACTATTCATCACTCTCAATAGTGGGTCACCCTCGAGCTGGGACTAAACTCCACCCGGGTAAAGGGATTCCTCACCAGGCTAAAGGATCATATACCACAGGAAATTCTCTGTCACGGGTGCTAATCAAACTAATATCTTACAGTCCCTCATTCCCCACATGATTGTCCCACCCAGGAAGCGTGCCCCTTCTCTACTCAATAGTTCTTCAGCTGCCCCACTTCCCTTCCGAGCTTCAACAATAGGCCGGAAAGGAAGTCTGAGAGCCCTGTAGTTGTAGTTTAGCACCTTCAGGAAAACAATTCCCAGCAATTCTCTCACCCATAGATAAATTTCTCACGGGCCTGACAAACCGCCTCTTCAATCTCTCTCCCAAGCTAACCAACTACTCAAACAAATATGGCCATGGATACAAGTTTTGGTACAGTGAAAGTAAGGTACAAAGGATAGCTCAATGGTGTGTCAATGATCCTACAAATGATGGCTGAATGATGACAAGAATGGATGAGTGCTCCCCAAAATGAACTAAGTCCAAACGATAAGTATGCATGTCCCCAGCTTGAAACTTTTCATGTTGGGAGCTACTTTGGCCCACTTGTCCTCAACTTTAGAACTTAGGATAAAATAATTATTCATACTTTATGATTTAAGAAATATTAATATAATATTCCTTTTTGACTTAAGCTCCCTATCTTAGCCCTTTTTCCTTAACTTTTAGCCCCCACCCTTTCCCTAACTAGTGAATTTTAGTCCCCCATCTCTTTTATCGTGGTCGGTCTGCGTGCAACGATGTATTTTATATTAATCATGAGACATATACAAAAATAGTTGCACTAGCCTTTAACATCTAGGCGCTATGGCCCAATTCCAAAACATAAGAATCCTAGCTTATAATAACTGGCTCACCAGCCTATAAAACAAAACATATACACAAAGGCTCACTCGCCTCAATATCATGTGCACTTGAGTTGTTGCGCATGGTATCTTTGAATGTGCACACTTCATCAGTTTACTGCACAGTATCTGCGCGCACTATGCCATCAAAGGTGCATAAAAAAATGATATCAAAACAACTCAACAGCTTAAGTACATTTTATTTTACATTTAGAATTTGGTTCGGCCGAGGGATATTACACCCAGGACTAGGACGAGGTGGTAGCGAGGATGGCCAACCCCAAAATGACCAGTTTCGGGGCCATGAGCCTGGATTAATAGGTGACGACCATAGAGCAATTGACTCAAGAGGATCTTATAGCTAGGGAAGAAATCAAAGTGGTTGAAGCGACGGAGGTTCCCCTAGTGGCCCTAGTGCAGGATAAAGGTTTCCCTATGACACAGGATGCATGGGCAAGGGGATTTCTCATGATAGAACAAGCGCAGTGAGTAATTGATCAGCTACAAGATGACCCAGACCTCATAGGAATGACAAGGTCCCCTGCCAACATTGCAGAAGAAAGACGGGTAGATCTAAGCGACCCTGAGCTACTAGAAGTTGATGAAATAGATGGGTTAGATAACCTTGGAATTACAACACCACAGGCCAGATCACCCAAGGATATTTCAACTTAGACATAGATAGTAGGAACATTAGGGAGAACAAGTACACCAAACCCCCTCCATGAATTCATAAACATATATGATGATGAAAAAAGTCTGGAGGTGTCACTGGTGACTCCTGTGCTGATCACAGAGGAAAAGGAGCCCGAGAAGGCATCTTCCCTAGCTACCGATGCTCAAATTCGGGGCCTTACACAAAATTAACAAAAGGTCGAAAGTGTCTTATATACTGAGCTACCTGATGCACTAGAGACCTAAGCGGGTAGTTCGAAGGACAAGCCAGGGTTGGGTGAACAAAAATAAGAAGCTCCACAATAGGAAATCGACATCTCAATGGTCGATTATCAAGTAAGTACTGAGCCTACCCCTGATGCTTCAATTTCAAATGGTACTCAACCTCTCGATGAGGAACAAACAGAGGTCAGACTCTCGGAACACATGGAGGAGGTTCAAGAACCCAGTCTTGAACAAATATACACCATCGGGAGCTTAGGAAATATGCTCACCTGGGGAGATTAGCAAATCCCCAAACCCATGGATGAAGTTGTTGACATACATGCCATTGCCTATGACCGGAAAAGGAAACATATCATGCAGAGAACCACCAAGAAGAGGAGGATCACTCTAGATTGCTAAATCCTCATCACCATGGAGGAAAAACTGATCAACACAGAGCATGCCAAAACATATGAACTTATCGACGCAGGGATGGAAATCAAAGATGCCACCCTGGATAGAGAGAAAAGGGATGAAGAGGAGTTGGTTGTTTCTTTGAAGGAATTGGAACATTTTCTCCACTTGGTGAAATATTACACCACATAGGTCACGGTGTTCCTGAGAAGTGAATTCCAGGAGGCCTACAACAAATTTACATATGAATGACACATATTCACTGCAAGGATAGCTGAGCTTCAAGAAGACACCCTCATGGCACTGGCGATGTGTAAGGATATGGAGAGGTGGTACAAGAAATCACACCAAGCCATGGAAAGGAATGACTATATCAGTGCGGTGCAATAGGGTCAAGATGTCGAAGAGCACGACATTCGGGTACTAAACAAAAGTAGCATCGACCGCATAAGGAAATCAGTCGAATATTGGGTAAAAATGGCTCAGGAACCTCATCAGGAAATCCAAGAGAAATGGGCTGAGTGCAAGAAAAACTATACCAATATCAACTGGGGAATGAGAGACGTTGGGCTCCCCAAATTCGGCACACTCGTTGACTTTGTCGACTTACGCGACATAGTCAAATCACATGCCAAACAAGACTCATCATGGGCTACAGAAATAGAAAAGGTGGTGGGTATGACACCAACACAAGTGTGGCAATTTATGGAGCACTCGATTAGATCTCAATCCATGTTGCAGTAGTTAAGTGCCAGAATAGTCAAGTATCAGGACATGCAGTAGATATAAGAGAGATCCTTTCAGCTCTAATGGAACAACATAGATTCCCATATGCTAACAAATGCGAGGATCTCTTCGTCAAGTGGTCAGAGTATGAGAAGATTCATCCACTCAAGTGAGATCATTTAATGACTCTTTGAAGACTGATAGAAGAAAGTGCCATGTGGAATTTTTTTTTACTTAGATACACTTTAATAGTTATTTTTAGTTAATAGTATGTTATAAATAGGAGGATTGACCTGTTAGAAATGGGTCAATGGTTGTTGCAAAGACCCTCATTTTTGGATTTTGTAAAGAACTATTTCAGAGCTACCTTAATTGAGAAGTCATGTTTAGTACCAGAGACAAGTTTGATTTTTTTTCATCAAAAGTGTTTATGATTGGATGTGGAGATGAATTATTTCTAATTTCATCTCATGAATGGATGTTGTAATGAGTAAGAGCTTATAAATATGTTGATAAGTTATCTGATTCAATGTTTTATAGTTTTTTATTTTAATGATGAAAATTAAATCGTTGTGTTATTATGTGATTGATGATTAGAGTTAAGATAAAAAAAAATCTTGCCATCGTTTGTTGCATATGTGTTTTCTTCTGATAATCGCATCTTAGTCAATAATTGGAACACCAGCAGGTTAATGTATTATTACTAGGCTTTTGGTAGATAATTGTTGTCTGCATGCTAGAGTGAAAGGGTTATCCCAAGCTTGACCTTCTCCAATAGTTAAGATTTTTCCCACTTTGTTACCTAGTTATTTTATACTGTCTTTTATCTTGTAT
The DNA here is from genome assembly GCA_010110895.2 of Picea sitchensis. Taxonomy (NCBI): domain Eukaryota; kingdom Viridiplantae; phylum Streptophyta; class Pinopsida; order Pinales; family Pinaceae; genus Picea; species Picea sitchensis. The sequence goes on along the minus strand of SNQJ01S0060098.1, from coordinate 32,981 downwards.
TGGCTCCATGTATAAGATAAAATACAAAAAAGAGAACATCTGAACTGAAGGAGAAGCATTCACAAGAAAACATAAATTCCATTGATTAATTCACTGTATTGCAAGATCTGGAGAACCATTCCACCATTAAACATTGCAGATTCTAATTGGGCCTCGATGGTAGGTTTGGTTCATGTTGTTGAGTTAAATGGATTTAGGAACCCTCAACAAAATTGGCGCTAGAAGGAGGGCCTGAATAATGAATGGCTGACATTGTATTTGACATAATATTTCAGACAACATGTAGATTCAAAACAACCCACATGCATGGCTAGTCATTCCCAAGACAACCCACACACATTGAGCACTCCTAAAATGACTAACTCGCCCCAACATGAGAAAGAACATATGTTCCCTGATATAACTTATGCTCTTCCTCACAAGGAATTAAACCAATTTAGAAGAATCACAAGAGCTTACGCTCGATAGATCGGTGCACTTCCCTTAGCTCTGTTACTTCCTCGTAGAAAACAAGTAAGAGGACTAGTGATCGACACCCCCAACCAGGTTTTTTTGCACACAGTAGAAGACCTGATAGATTTCTCCCTCACCGAAATCGAACATCCTCTTAATATAATCCTTGAAACACCAGCCGACAACTTCTCTGAGCCCGACAATTTTTCGGAAGAAGAAGGGTTTAACTCAGAAAGCTCAGTTTTGGGATCTGAAGACATGTAAGATAACAATGACCATGATGAATAAAGGGAAAACCCACCTTGGAATAATCAACCTTGGTTTTCCAGAGATGCTTTGGTTATCCCTGGATGGGTACATAACCTTCCCCAACATCCAGAGAAGTTACTCCCTAAATTTGACCCTGAAACCTTAGGATTGCCTGAAGACCATATAAAAAAATTCATACTAGCTATCAGAATAATGAATGTTCAACATGAGGATATAGTATGCAGGATTTTTCCCTACACTTCCGATAATTCGGCCTCTATGTGGTATTTTAACTTACATGTCGGATCCATAACTAGTTGGACGAAGTTTCAAAAGGATTTTCTAGACAAATTTGCAGAAGAAACCACTACACGAGCTTTGATGGTTGAGTTGTTCGCCACCACTATGAGTTCAAAGGGGAAGGTTAAATACTTCAATCAAATATTTACCACTATTTTAAACAAATTCCAAACCAAAGCTAAACCTACTCAGGAGTTGCAAATTGAAGTATATGCTAATTCTCTCCCATCTTCCATTTCCATGTTTGTGAAAAGGGCTTCCAAACCAACCTTAGCTGAGAATTTTGAAGAATCCAAAATGATAGAGTTCCAAATGAATGGATGCAAAGAAGGCCAGGTCTCATTAGTTAAGAAATAGGTTCATCCTCCTCCCAGGAGAGGACTGATGTTGACTAGACCCCCAGGGAAATAAACAGAAAAATGTCCTAAAAAGGGAAGTGGAGACATAGAGGACCTACAATGCATGGTCAAGAATTTGTCAAATGAAATCATAGACATGAAGAGAAGTGTAGGCGAGGGAAACCAAGGTCAAAGGCCCCATAAACCTTTCTTCAAAAGAAATCCATCGTTCAAAGTGATTGAACCTCCCCCAACTAACTTAAACATCGATCTGAAAAACATAGCATCCAACTCTTTCTGCACTTATCACCAAGAGAATCACTCTAAAAGACACTGCCCTCAATGGGTGCATGCCATGAATTTGATGGCCAACTGGTTTTTGGATGAAGTCTCCCTAACCGAACAATTAAGTGGCCCAGTTATGAATATTGTCGATTAGGAAGAGGTTGCTCCACTAGAGGAAACAACCATGTTGATATGGGGACCCGACCTACCAATGCCTTCCGATGAACTATTTGAGGTTCAAGAACCACCCACAGAAGTCTTGGTTTTACAAACACAAAGTAGAGGTCAACCTGTCTCAAACGACCTTACTACAACCCAAACTTCGGGAGGAAAATCAGATTTTGATCACCTGAAAGCACCTTTTTCTCCCCAAATAAACCCTATAAACATCCATACACGAGAATCACCCAGGATAGACTACAACATAGTAGAATATTTGAAGAAGTTGAAGGCAAATATATCAGTCATGTACATGTGTAGAATCCCTAAGAAAAAGGACTTTATGTTACAAGCATTGAAATCAGTAGAAAATCCTACAACAAGAACTTACCAAGGAGGAAATGTAACCCCCACAGATATAAGAAATAAACCAACTATGGACAATTGCTCTGAAGATAATAAGGGAAAACCTTTTGTTCCACCGTTCCTTTTTACATTTGAAGTCTTCAACAGAAACCTCCATAATTGTTTGGTTGACTCGGGAGCATCCTCCAATGTTATGCCATTGTCTATTTGCAAAAAATTAAACGTAGTCCCTCTCAAGAGTGATAAACATGTGATATAGCTACACATAACCCAGGTGAAGGTCATGGGAGAACTCAAATATGTAATTATTAGAATAGCGACACACCCTAAATTTGTGCAAGTAATTGACATCATTGTAGTAGATAGCCTAGAACTTATGGATTGTTATTAAGTCGAGATTGGTCTGAGAAGTTAAACGGTTACTTTAGTACATACTGGGCTCACCTTTGGCTTTGATTAAAGGGAAACACGAATATGATCAGGAGCGATAGGGAAATATATCTAAAACACACTGTCACTGACTTAGAATCCCTCAATGAACCCTCATCAACAGATTTCCCCGTGCTAGGAAATTATTCCTGTGACTCTCAGGAGTTTCTCCCCCCTCTCATCTTATGTCCCTCTTACTCAAAACTCCTAAATGATGTTTCAAGACAAACTATCGATGACGGCATAGGAAACCCTCTTTTGTCAACAACCTATGTTAGAAATCACGGAACAAACAAGAAGGGAAGAGGAAAGTGACAAGAAAGAGGATGCTAATAGGTTTTTCCCACAAGTTTGGGCCTTATACTTTAACAGCTCTAAATCACAAGAAGGGTCATGGGCATGGTGAATCCTCATTGATCCAAAGGGAAAACTACATTTCATGTCCTGTATACTAGAATTTGAATGTACAAATAACATCGTTGAGTATGAAGATCTAGTACAAGGGATAAATAAATCCATGGACTTAAACGTTAAAGAATTGAAGGTTTTCGTATATTCTGAAATCATCATTAGACAAGTGAGGAAAACTATACATTACAACTCTCCACACCCGAGGAATTATCAACAGGAAGTGCACAGGCTAATAGAGAATTTTGAAGCCTTCAACATTACAATGATCCCCATAATGAAGAACATTATTTTTTATTCTCCTAACCACCACTGCCTCAAGGCTATCACCTCTAGAAGATTATGAAGCCTCCTGGTTCACTGTGGAGCTACTCTACAAACCATTGGTGCCCAACAATATTGCTAATTGGAAGGTCTTTGAAGGAGATGAACAGATCATAAACTTCTTGACCAATCAAGATAATTTTAAAGACTTGGCTATTGACGATGAATTATTATAGCAACAATCAACAGAAACCGATCCTCAGACAGACCGACCGACTGACAAATCAAGGTTTCACACGATACCGAAGGGACTATCCAATTTAGAAAACCTTTTCAACCTAAGGGAAAGATTTAAAGGGTCAAAAAATGCAAAGACGGGTAGTTCCTGTCCCACGCATGAAACTTTAAATATAGGAACCCCAGAAAACCCCAAAAATATAAATCTTGGCAAGACAATATCTAAAGAGGAAAGGAAGGTATATCTCAAACTTTTCAGAAAGTATCAAGATGTCTTTGCATGGTCCTACCGAGATCTGAAAGCTTATGATACTCGTATCATTCAACACACTATCCCGTTAAAACTTGAAGTGAAACCTTCCAACAGAAGCTCCGGAAATACCACCCATCCCTGGAGCCCCTCATATGTCAGGAGTTAAAGAAACTAATAGATGCCAAGATTATTTTTCAGGTTAGACACTCTGCATGGGTAGCAAATTTGGTTCTTGTAAGGAAAAAGTCTGGGGATATCCTCCTATGCGTAGATTTCAGAAACCTCAACAAAGCTTCAGAAAAGGAAAACTACCGAGTCCCACCAATGGAGAAACTCTTGCAGACCGTGTCTATCTCTGAGATTTTCTCCCTGCTAGATGGTTTCTCAAGTTACAACCAGGTTCTAGTTTCAGAAGAAGACAACTTGAAAACTACCTTCCGAACCAAATGGGGAACCTTCGCTTATAAACGCATGCCCTTTGGGTTAATCAATGCAGGAGTGACCTTCCAGAGGGCCATGGACGTAGCGTTTCAGGGACTAATCAACAAGTGTGTATTAGTCTATTTGGATGACGTGACTATGTATCCAAATAATAGAGAAGATTACATCCAACACTTAACGCAGATTTTCGAAAGGTGTAGGAAATACGGTGTACCCTTAAACCCTAAGAAGACTATTTTTGGCATCGTGGAAGGTAAGATGTTAGGACACATTATATCTCAAGCAAGAATTCACATAGATCCAGAATGGATTAGGGCTATAGCTCAACTTCCTTTACCCCACCATAAAAAGTCTATGCAATCATTCTTTGGGAAAATCAAATTTGTGAGGAAATTCACCCTCGATTTCCCTAAAACTATTAAACCCTTACAAAAAATTATTCGTAAAGATGTTGAATTTAAGTGGGATGATGAATGAAAGAGGGCTTCCAAAAATATTAAGACTGTGATATCTCAAGCCCTAGTGTTGCGAAGGCCCAATTTTAGCAAATATTTCTTCCTCTATACTTTTTCCTTCGACCAATCATTAGCTGCAGTGTTGACTCAGAAGGATGATGACAACAATGAAGTCACAATATCATTCATGAGCACTAATATCCAAGGGGCTGAACTAAATTACCCTGCTATAGAAAAGCAAGCTTATGTTGTATACAAAGGAATGAAGCACTTCAGGTCTTACATCCTTAATAACCATACCAAAGTCATCGTGCCTCACCCTGTTGTCCAATACCTATTCAATCAATAGGATATGGGGGAGAGAAGAGGAAACTGGATGGCAGTAGTCCAAGAATTTGATCTAGATATAAAACCTGCTAAACTGGTTAAGGGACAAGGGTTATGCAAACTGGCAGTTGAAGCCCAGGACTAAGTAAATGATGACTTGAGATGGGATAATGAATTAGAATTGTGGTGTGGCAAAGCTTCATACTTATCTCCTACATGATAGGACTTGCCCAAAAAACCTAAACCCTAGGGAAACGAGAGCCCTTAGGTTAAAATCCTTATAATATCGCCTCATAAATTCGGTGCTCTTCTGTGTTAATTATGATGGGGTAATTTTAATATGTCTCGAACGTGAAGATGCAGACAAAGTTCTGAAGGAGCTCCATGATGGTCCTGTAGGTGGACATTTCGCAGGAAACACCACTGCTCATAAAATACTGAGAGCTGGATATTATTGGCCTACTTTGTTTAGGGATGCTCACACATATGCTAGAAACTATAAAACTTGTCAAATAAGTGTGGGGAGGGAGAAGAGATCAGCTGTCCCACTCCAACCGGTGGTAGTTTCCAGGCCTTTCGAGCAATGGGGGTTAGATATCATAGGCGATATTACACCAAGTTTGTCAAAACAACATACGTATATACTAACCACCATAGATTATTTCACAAAATGGGCAGAGGCCATCCCTCTGACCCATGTAAACAAAAAGGTGGTGATCCAATTCATAGAACAACAACTGATCACAAGGTTCGGTGTGCCTTCTGTCCTTGTTTTTGATAATGCAACTTACTTTTCTTTCACCTTATTAACATATTTTTCTCTAGACAAAGGAATCATAATCATATACTCTATGAACTACTATCCAGAGGGGAACGAAGTGGCATAATCAACTAATAAGAACATAGTGAGGATATTGAAGAAAACAGTTGCAGACAACCAGAGGAATTGGCATAGCTCACTTCATAATGATTTATGGGATGACAGAGTTAAACGCAAGGAAGCTATAGGGAATTCCCCATACTTTATGGTATATGAGCAAGAAGCCATTCTCCTGAACGAACTGTATCTTCCATCCCTTCAACTTGCTTAGGATTCAAGAGGGCAACCCTCATCAGTCATGGAAAAAAGAATCGATACCCTCCTCATGCTGGAAGAAGAAAGGGAGAAAGTAAAATCAAAATTTGTAGCTCATCAGCAGATAGTTAAAAGGTGGTTTGATAAGAATAAGTCTAAAGAGAATAATTTTGAAGTGGGAGACTTAGTCCTCAAATGGGATAAAACAAATGAGCTAAAAGGAAAACATTCTAAGTTTCAGAATCTATGGCTCAGACCTTTCCAGGTGGATGAGAAGATCGAGATAGGCACGTATCGATTTCAGAATCTAAGGGGGGTGTTGGGTATGTGTTATATTCTTTGCATGAGTGTATGCATTGGGTGCATAGGGGGTTAGAGGGGGGTGCAGGAGTTCAAGGGTAGCGACCCCGAAAAAAAAAATTCGGGACCGGGACCACATTTTTCTGCCTCGGGACCGCATTATATTTAGGCATTTTTTCGGCACATGGTTTTTTTGCTGATGGTTTTCTATTTCTGCTTAAGGAATTAGGTTTTTGGACTAATCCAGGTCATTGGGTTATGGTTTTGGATGCCGCTAGCTCCTATATGTATTTTGTATTGTAAACATTGTAAGATGATGAATAATATAGAATATGTTGGTTTTCCTGATTTGGGTTTCCAGGTGAAAAATCTATGTGTAATGTTTGTATTTTCCATTGTATATTTTCTGTTCCTTTACTAAATATCAGTTTTCAGTAGATATTATACAATTTTATAATTTATAGGGGGGACCTAACGACCTCCCAGTGAATGGCCAAGCCCTAAAACAACATTTGCATTAAAATAAATAAATTTGTTTTGTGTTTATGTTTTCACGATGTTTGTTTTAGATAGGACGATTGTGGAATACTTTTTGGTTTTTTATTTTTCTATTGTACTTCTACACTTTTAAAGATTTTTCAAAACATTGGTTGACCTCAATTCATGCAATAGCACATGTTGGCAGGTTTATAGTTGGGAGTGAGCTTGTCATTGATGGAAAGAACAACAAAGGCAAACAGACTCGGAAGACATCGTAAGTCTAGACAGGAGGAGCGCACATATGGAGGAAAGATCTCGGGTGTTATATCCGAGCGTGGGGTCTGACCATCATTGGATCCAGTAGAACCTGCATGTTCTTTAAAGTGCAAGGAGAAGCAGGCTTACAAAATCCCAAAAGCATGTGGACCGTCCTTCTTCGGGCAGGACACGTGGTCACAGATCAACATTTCGTTGACTGGAAATTCAAAGGAAGGAGGTGCTCTAACCCCTCGAACATGCGATATGCGAGATCGTGAAATGATCTTGGTCATTGAATCCAGTGGACACATGGAAAGAGATTGGCATTTCGTTGACTAAAAGGTCAAAGGCATGAAGTGCTCTAACCTTCCAACTCACAAAACATGAAATTGAGATATGATCTGAGCCGTTGGATCAAGGACAAATCTAGGCCATAAAATCCAGGAGGTAGTTCATTATAGACCATGTCAAAAAGGATAGGTGGCAGTCTACATCAACAAGGACACATGGCGCAATCATACAAGGACAAGTGTCAAGTTTATTTAGCATTTCAGGCCACTGGAAATCACAATTCTGAGTGACATGTGGCAGCCACTTAGATTATGACACATCATTGAGTGATGCAAGAATGACGTTGTTGTGAGTGGGAAATCGCTCTACGGACTAGCACTTTGGGTTAAATTATGCATGCAGAAAAGACCTAAAGATTTCTACTTTTTACCGTCGTCCCAGACCTAATCCCCATTATTCTTAAGCAAATACATAGTTAAGAAGATCGAGTGATCATACCTTACTATGGGTGTTTGATGTAGATCCATCCTCGCACTTGATCTCTTTTTGATTGCAGCTCTCCTCCCAAAGCTGACCTGCATTCACACAAAACAAACAACAAACTCCATGCGCATTTGATATATAGATTAATGGGTTAGAGATTCAATAAACAAGTATGCAATAAACCATAAAAACCTCATATGGTGGGACATGAAAAGTATTTATTTATTATTAACTTCAACAAATCAACTTACAATGATGAATATGGTCACTGCTCCACAAACCTGGTACTGGGCTCCTCTTCAACTATCCTTCAACTTCTTTTCTCTATAATTCTCTTTGCACAAGGATGGCTAAAGGGTTGGGACAAAGGGAATGTGCAATTGGATATAGTTTCTTTACTATGATTCTCCTCCTCCAAATGGGACCCCTAACCCTTCTTTTATCGGCTAGAAGAAGCTAGGTATTTGGACGAACCCTCGGCCATGCATGGCCAGAAGGTTTAGTTAACTCACTCAAATATGTGTGTTCCGTCGGCAACTTTCCTTTTTTCATGCTTTTGTAGGTACACGCGGGCTGTTTTGGGTTAGTGAGCATGTACACGCATGCAGTAATAGAGCAGGGCACGTGGGCCTTTATAAAAAGTGTTTTTAAGAAGATTTGTTTAGCAGTGCTTTGGAAAAGAAGGAATCTGAGATGGCTTGAAGCCAGGTAAGCATGCATGGTGCAAATTAGGGTTATAACAGATGCCCCCTAATGTGTGAGGTCAGAAGATCATCTGATGGCCGAAATACATTACCAATCTTTACTGATGTGCCGAACAAGTGAGCCCAGGGACTAAAAATCGGGAGGCGTCGTCTGCAAAAATAACAATTGTCTCACTGAGGCGGGCATACCCATGTTTGGGATAAAATAAACTCATGGATACCAATCAAATACACTGTATATCCATGTCATATAACTATATAAAGTGTAGCCACGAACAATACACAATGGAGCTACATATCGAAATCAAAAAGAAATACATGTAGAGTATCCATCTTCTTCTGATGGCTAGAGATGAGGTCTTCAGAGATTGAGTAACTTCAAAATCTTCAAAACTCAAGTAGGAGTGTAATATGAGTGTACGACTTCACTAACCAAAGGTCTTCGACGACTCGTCGTTCATGGACTAGAGAATCTTGATGATCAGACTGAAGGCTTCATTGATTTCGAGCAAAGACTTGATTGGATATTCATGATGGTCGGGTATGAGGGCAATAGACAAACTGCAGAGGGGCTGAATCAGGTTTGGTAAGAACTTCCCTTAGACAACAGCACGATAAATGATGAGACTTAGGCAACATGTCATTAATCATAAGTTTACGAGGCAAGAGGCAATGCAAACTCTCCATATGTTTGGAAGAATAACCAAATGAAGGAGGACACAACTCTATGTAGTGAGAACAACTTCTTAAGGTCGTATTAAATCCCAGAGTTTGATGAACAAATGGATAGATGTCCTTTATCCAAGGGCGAATTATTGTGCTACCAACAAAGAAAATACTTTTCCCTTCCTCTTTTTGGGGTATATTTGATTTTTTTGTCCTTTTGAATGATTTTGGAAAAAATAATAAAAGAATGTTATGTTACAATGGAGGAATGAGTGTTACAAACATATAATTTCAAGGCGCAAGGACAAGACTGATGTTCAGAGCAATGACACTCGGAAAAAATCCTCCAGGGGCCAAAGGTGTTAAGACACAGAGTCAAAGTGCTACAAGGTTTACGTATAAGGTATGCTTCAAATGGTTCAGTTGAGAGCAACATGGAGCCGACATTGAGACCAAAGACGTAGGTATGCAAACGCGGTTGACAAAACACACAATGGTAACGTCCTTTGATGTAAGTTTAACAAGCCCAAAGAAGGTAAGCTTGGTGGTTTTTCATATTTAAAGAGTCTGAAAAAACGTAAAAGGAGACTCCATTGGGGTACCTTTTTCGAAGGTAGTCTAGTCGGTTCAAAAAAGGGGTAAACTAGCACCAACAAGACATGTATTCAAAACCATTTTAATGAGTGTGATAAAGACAAGATCACTCGGCCATTTTTTTGATTTTTAAGGAGTCTAAAAAAAGCTTAAGTATGGACTTCGTCGGGAATGTTCTTCTAGACCATTTTCAAAAGTATGAAGGAATAAGGTCACTCGACGATCTTTTCAATTTTAGGGAGTCTGAAAAGAGCTTAACTATGGACTCCGTGGGGGTTCCTTTTTCGTAAATTTAGTCCCTCAAGCCCGAAAAAGGGTTAAAATGATACCTGAGAGTACTCTTCTAGAGAACTGAAGTTCCATAGAGTATACCTTTGTTCGTATAGTTGAATTTCGAGACCAAAAAAGGGGTAAACTACCATCGAATAGACGTGACTTCAAATTTCAGTTTAACGAGCGTGAAAGGCCACAAGATCGATCGACAATCTTTTAATTTTTAGAGGGTCTGAAAAGGGCTTAAAAGAAGACCCGTTATGTCTTTTGGGAGTCCCGAGGGTGAGGTCAAGAGTGAAAAGGAATCATGAAAATGAGGCTCAAACTTGTAATTAGGAAAAACAACAAAGACTCCTGAGCCTATAGTTATTAGAGACTACATGAACACCATAATGAAACCAGGATCTACCTAGGGCATCCATGTTTCGGTAAGCTCTACCACCAACTCGTGACACTTCTAAAGAAGCAATGATGGTTTTGTGTCACAACTTGATGGGATCGATCCTATGGAAAAGGGATAAAGACAATGTGGTACAAAAGTCCGGGTAGAAACCTAACCTATATGCTCAAGTTGCTCATCTGATATTTTTCCACAGACTATCAAAAGTTACCCAAAACTCTAAAAAATTGTCCCGATACCTAATCAAACCCCTCCAATGCAACTCCTGAATCACTCTAAATGGTTTTTGTTTTAAAGAAAATGATAAGGGGGGCCAAAAAAGTGACAAAAAGAGGCCAAAAAGTCTATAATTAGAAGCTGACAACTCATTATCACCATTGTTGATTTGGAAATTGACTCTGGAGCCAAAAAACCCCTTTGATAAAAGTGGTGATTCCAATAGCTACAGTGGACGAAGTGACCATCTGTTTAGACCAAGTAAGTACAAAATCTCTTATCTTGCAATTTAAATCTTTACTTTTGCTTTAGGTTCCATGTTTGTGGGGGTGTCGACCTTCAAAAGGTCAGCCCTATGTCCACACGGGCTATCTCAGGATAGGCAGTGTGTACATTCGGGTAGAGTAAACCTGACACACGTGTACACACGAATATCAGCATTACAGCCCGCGTGGACCCCCTTATTGAATGAAAAATGTTTAAAAAACAAGGGTTAAACCTCCTGAACCTTGGTGTTTTGTAGGATGTATGTTCACTGGAGAGAAAGAGAACATGAGGAGGTAAGTGAGTTGGTCGGGGAAGACCCCAATGCTATGGCTGCCTTAATGTAATGTGGGCTGCTCAAGTTCTTCCTATGTCCTTTTATGCAGGCACAACCTAGGATATCGAATGCCTTGGTTGATTATTGGCATTCGGATGTAGAGGTGTTTATGTTAGAGGGACAGTCACTAGTGCCCATGACCAAGGATATATATTTTTTGACTGGCCTCTCCAGGAGAGGGGAACTAGTCAACTTCTGAACATTTCCTTTGGGTCCGCATAAGATAGCGGAATTGATAGGACTTTACTGTGAGGATGGTACAGATTGCTCAAGCTCATAGGTTCCCATAAGAAATATTACTGAATTATCGTTGTAGGTGATTGTGTTGCTTATTGGGTGGATTACTGGTTCTGCAGCTCTACATCAGGCGTCCCGTGCATAGATGAACTGTGCATTCCAGTGCTTAAATGCACAAATATTTGACGGGAGCACAACACTGTTAGATTGTATGAAGATGCAGTTGATAGATTGTCGGTCGCGGACGCAGAGGAACTTTAGGTTTGGGACCATTCTATGCTCTTTCTTCTTTGAAAGATTTCTGAGCTTTATTCCTCGAATAGTGGTACGAGGACATCAGGCCTCTCTTCCTATAGTTTCTAGATGGGCAGTGTTACTTCCACGACAGGGTGGTGGAAGGATCAATGAGTCATTCGATAAAGATTTCTTCGCTTGGTTGTCACGATAGATCTCAATCATAGAGGACTACACTTATGCTGGGATTGATTTCTCGAGAGATCCTGAGATACCAATACCTCCTGGTGAGGAGCGAGGAGAGATGGGTAAGTTTACTTCATTGTTTTGTTGTTTTTGTTATATATCATTTTTTTTTATACCAGAGTATTTGATGGATATGTGTTTGTTGCATGCAAATGTGGGACCAGTGCAACCTGTGGACTATGCGAGGAACAAACGTCGTCCTCGACCAGGGGCCGCACATGCCGCCACAGGGGGACCAGCAGCAGCAAGAGATATTCTAGCCAAGGAGGCTGAGAGGGTGTTGAGACGATTCGAGCGGAACTTTACTGCATTCACTCACATGGTCCCTATGGCAGAGATTGAGGACCTGCCACCATCTATGCAGCCTCATGTAGTGGGGGCACCATGGACGTGGGTCCGATTGTTTCGGCGTTTGGCAAACACTGTTGACCAGTACAACAGGGCCCACAGGCCCTAACCTTAGTTAGAATTTTCATGTGTCGAGAGCACTACTTGTATATATTGTTTGAGGGCATAAGCCCCGTGACTTGTTACGGGTCATATTTTTGAGGTGTTTGTGTCCACTTATGTACTCTGGTGACTATGATGTTATATATAGATTTTTATGTCTTTTTATGGCTTATGGATTATTTTTGCAAAAAATATATTTACATGTTTATGTGTATGTCCTTTCATATGTGTGCAATATGCCAATCTAAAATTTGATTAGCTAGAGTATCTGTAATTTGGTTTAAACTCCTAGGAACATGAAAATATGTAATATAATCAAAGCTTTGTTCTAAGAGACATACCCTAAGGAATCATCGGTGTAAAGTCAGATCATGAACATGGTAGACTCTATTTAACTAAGACACAACCAGCTGATCATCGAGATAGACCCAGAGATGAGAGATACCAAATGACAAGGCATCATGAAGCAACTCAATAACTAAACTATACTCAACGACATTATTCATGGTATCACCTAAGAATATACCTCTGGAAGATAATAACTGGCCTCGAGGTGAAAAAATTACCCAAGCTGCGGAGGCAAGCCTCCATGTGTGCCAGCTAGCACCATATGCATACCCAATGAACACCTCAGATTCACTTGATATCTTCCACAATGACGAAAGATACATAAAAAATGACACATCCATAACACCAAAAGAAACCATAAACTAATAGTACAAAGACTATACATATGTTACAAAAAGTTACCCATGGTGACCTGCCTATGAGTAATACTTCTTGAGGTAGAGTTCATTTCTAGGATCTGCCAAAGGATTCCCTTCAAAGTCAACCAGATGATAAGCACCCTTTTTTGGAACCTCTTTTATGATGAAAGGTCCAAACCACATGGGTTTGAATTTTCCTGCCCCTAGGGGGTCCTTATCTTGGTCATAGACTAGGACAAGGTCGCGTTCAGTGAAAATCCAAGGATGAACAGACCTATCATACTGACACTTGACTTAATGTTTGTGAGAATCATTAGCCAAGGCCTCATCATGACACTACTCATTCAGCTGCTCAAGGTATAATAACTGCTCTTCAAGTGGAGAAGTGTCTGGAAGTAATTGTACTGCCAACTTTAGGGACAAGATCTGACATTAGATAGGCAAGACTGCTTCCATCTCGTAAATGAGTTGAAAAGGTGAGAAATGGGTTGCAGTCTTAACATATGTTCGGTAAGCCCATAATGCCGAGTATAACATCAAATGCCAATTTTACTTGGTTGTGTTGATCGTTCATTGCAGGATGGTCTTGAGAGATTTAGTCACAGCTTCCACTTGACCATTTTCTTGGGAGTAGTAGGGTGATGAATGTTCTTGCCATAACCCAAGATTTGATGTTAACTCGGTCATCATCTGGTTCTGAAATTGACTACCATGGTCAGTGGCAATCTCCCTCAGGACTCTGAACCTTGCTATTATCTGGTTGAATAAAAAGAGAGCTGCAATCTCTCCATCATCTTTAAACATTGGCATAGCTTCGACCCACTTTATGAAGTAGTCTACGACTACGATGATGTAATGGTTCCCCCTTGCTGAGGGAGGGTTGCATGTAGTGTAATAAATCCCCCACTTGGTGAAGGGACCAACTATGATGACAAGAAACATGGGAGTGAGATGTGCCCTCATCTTCTGAGAGAAGATCTGGCATGGGTGGCACTTCTTGACCGATTCGATACAATCTTTGATTAGTGTCGGCCAGAAGTAACCTGCTCATAGAATCTTTTGGGTTGTTTCCAACCCAGACAAATGATCGCCACAAGCTTCAGTATGGAAATCGTTAAGCACGATAACTACTTCTTTGTGAGTGAGACATCGACGCAGGATGCAGTCTACACCTCTCTGATACAATGTATCATCGAGTATGAGATAATTCTTAGCCTGATGGCATATGTGTCGACACTCATCACAAGAAGAACAGCTGGGGCACTTCAAATTCTGGATATAGATAAGTATATCTCCGTACCAGGGATCCGAAGAGGTGACTAAAAACATATATTCTTTGATAGGTGACTCATTGGGCACGAAATCACCTGACTCAACCGGAAGTTCTGAAATAAGTTCTGCGAAGACCGGTGACTTTTTGGATTTCGCTGAAATGAAATCTAAGTCAAATTCCTGGAGGATGACTATCCATCTACTGATCTTTCTGCCTATTACCCATCATGTCAACATGTACTGGAATGGATTCATGATAGCAATGAAGGTGGTCTTGTGAAATAGAACATAATGACGGAATCATTGAACAACATGAACTGCTGCCAACACAAGTTTTTCGATATGAGAATAATTAAGTTCCGGTCCTATGAGGCCTCGGCTCAGGTAATAAATCACATATTCTGAGAACAGGTCATCCTCCTGAACTAAGACCATGCCGATGGTTGACTCTTCTACATCCAAGTATAATAAGAAATTTTTTTTATAGTTAGGTGGCCGAAGCAGAAGGGCAGTCATGAGGGCATGTTTCAACGCATCGAAAGAGCGTTGGGAAGCATCGTCCCAATGAAAAGGAATTTCTTTCTTCAGTAAGTGCATAAATCCCTTTTTGATCTCAGCATAGTTAGCGATGAAACATCTTAAAAAGTTCACCTTTCCCTATAGACTCTGAAGTTGAAGGATTGTGTGTGGGGGAGGAAATTGAATTATTGCCTCAACCTTGAGAGGATCGACCATGATCCCTGTTATTGATACTATGAAACCTAACAAGCATCCTGAGGTTACGCAAAAGCTGTACTTGTTTGGATTCAAGCAAATCCAAAAGTAGTGACAATGCTCAAATATGAGTCGGAGGTGTGTGGGATGATCCATTCTCTTGTGAGATCAAGATGCTAAATCATCTAAATAGGCCTCGACTATATGCTTCAGGTCATGGAAATCAAAATACATGGCCTGCTGAAAGGTCGCTCCAACATTTTTGAGACCAAAAGGCATCTTACGATATGCGAATGTACCCCATGGACAGATGAATGTCGTTTTGTGCTGGTCTTCGGGTTTGATTTGTATTTGGTTATATCCTGAAAAACCATCCATGAAAGAGAAGGCCTCGCAACCCTCACATTCATCAATTATCTGGTCGATGAATGGTGTGGGAAAATTATCTTTGGGACAAGACTTGTTCAAATCATGGAAGTCTATACATACATTAATCGTGCCTTGTTTTTTATTGACTGGCATGGGGTTTGACACCCATTGGGTCAAATGGATAGGATAGATAAAACTGGCTTTTAACAGTTTCTCAACTTCAACCTTAATGGTTGTTTCTTTCCTAGGGTTAACTGGTCGAAGCTTCTGCCAGACAGGCTTGGCATCTGGATAAGTTATTATTTCATGTTCAACTATTTTTGAATCGATGCCTAGCATTTCCTCGTAAGACAAGGAAAAAACATCACAGAATTCTTTAAATAGATCTATGTTGATTTGACTCTCTTCGGGGGAGCAGTCAGCTCCGACAAAAACATTCTCCATGACACCAGGGGTTCTGGAGATATTGATCGGTATGGTTTAAGTGATGGTTGCCATATTACCCTCAGCATAGACCTCGTGTGTAGCTAAGGGATTAATAGGACAAGACCTATCTCCAGTCATAGTCAAGGTGAATTCTCCAGCCTCAATTATGCTTAACTCTGGGAGAAAGTATGATCTATGATGAAGATCATCCCAGGGTTTTTTCGGACTAGTCATTGCTTCAATTACTGCTTCATCAGAGGGCAAGACTAAGTCTAATGAATCAGTGTCAGCGAGAGAACCTTGAGCCCAAATAGGCTCTAAAAGCGGATCAAACTCTTGTGTAGGAGTTGGATCTGGGTTGGCTAAAGCTTGTTGGACTAAAGAATATGATACTTCAGCTACAAACAAGGGCATGGACATGCCCGGGTGCCCTGTACCCTCCATTGTGGCCGATGGGGAAGGAAGTATCTACGGATCAGTGAAGTAAGTTGTGCGAAATGACAAAACTTGGAAAATCTCAACCTTATGGTGGTTTGATATGAACTTCACATGCCTTGAGGGGGCGAGTAATCGAAGGTACCCATCAAAGATGGGCACAAACCAACCCCTATGTTGACTATGCTAGGTTGAGGATTATCAATCATCGAGATCGCAGACACCCCCAATGAAGGGTCGGGTCTAGAGAAAGACAATTGATCAATGGTTTCAATTTGGTCTTCATGTGGAAACAACAAGACCCAAAAAACTGTAGCAACCACTACTTCCATGGCATAAGTCCAACTCCTTCCTAACAAGATATTGTAGCCAAGGGACGCGTCGACTACTTCTACCTCAACGTACATGGTCTTCCCTCCTAATTGCATGGGAAAATAGGGAATGATACCATCTGGTCGGAACGAATGACCGTCGAAAGCAGTGAGAAGAGTATGCGACGGAGACAAAATAGGCTGGCCAATGGCCTTCCAACATGCCAATGACATAACGCATGTTGAGGCGCCCTCATCCACCACCGTGCGGAAAATATTGCAAGTAAAAGTTTTTGTAGAGTGAGCCACTACTATCTGAAATGCTATGTGGTAAAGAAGACAAGGTTTTAAGTCAGTTGTATCTAGCATGATGGTACCTAGATTACAAATCTCGGTAGATCCTAAATCAATTAACAAAGCTTTCCTCTGAGAAGGGAAGCTTTGGAGGACCTCCAAAGCGAACATCGCACAAGGGGTTTAAAACAAATCCTCCACCACAGAATAGTTCTGGGCAGCCCTTGCATTCAGGTTGTGGGAAGCTTTTTTGAACGTGCCTTTTGGGATGCATGTCATTGTTTCACCCAAAGTCTTCTCAATCTGTAGAGGAAGAGATGGGAGTTAAACTTCTTTTCCCTTCTTAGAAGTTCTTGGTTTACTGTAGTCATGCGCTCTAGTCGATATGAAAGCATCACCCTTCATCATATATACGTTCACAGATGCATGATTGTTCGAAGATGGAGAGGGTCCTTGACTACCCCCTTCCGCACTTGGAGAGGCTTGGGTTAGGTTTTGCCCATGCTGAAATGGATTGGTTAACACAACAGGCTATTGTTGTGTCACAAACTTTTGGGCCTCTGCAAGCCAAGGACATAGGTGGGTTGGGTGGTATTACATGCACAGGTTGCACGGATACCTCACCTTTCATTTCTTAGTGTTTCCCCCACCAGCATTATCAGTGGGTTTCTTATCCCCCTTACCCTTCTTTCGTTGTTTTTTATTTCCTTCAGGCTATTGGGTGGCCTTTTGATTTGTCGATTGCACTGTGTGTACATACGACGTTTTAGTAGGGGGAGCAGCCAAAATAGTAGTTTAGTTGGCCGATGTGTGTTGTATAGACAATTGTTGCAAATACTTCATCAGTTGCTCAGTGGGCTTTGTTTGTGTTGAACCAACAATACCATCAGCATGTGATCCAACTCTCTGTCTGTTTTTATCAAGTATTGAGCATGGCGCATCTGGAAAGATCTCGTATAATAAACCAGACTGAGAATAGATGAGCTCAAGTTGTTGAGCTCTCATGATGGCGTCTTATTTAGAAAACACTCTTGAAGTCGCGACGTCTTTGGATAATTGTAGGACCAAAGACTTAAGGAACCAATCGAGTAGGAATGTTGGTGGGATTGGTACCTTAATTAAACTCTTCTGACATCTCCATTCTCAGATGTGATCAGATATATGGTCCTCTTTTGTTTGTGCGAAATTGGCTAGCAATTTTGTGTTAGCGTCATATCTCATAGGTAATTGGAAATGGTTTAGGAAGGCCATTTCCAATTCGTCGAATGAAGAGTATATTGAGCAGTCGGGCTCAATGTACCATTTCCCGGCACTCCCAATGAGAGTACGTTGAAACAATCACAACTGCACGGAGTCGTATTTCAACGAGTTAGATGATCACCAAAGGTGGAAGGTAGTCACATGTTCGCCTGGATCTTCGTTCGGCTTGGATTCAAACTTTGGTATGTCTGAAGGCAACTTCATCAGCATAGGGGTCCAACGTGGATCATGATAGATAGGGTCATTCAACAACCTTGTCAAGTCTAGCAAATGCAAGGTTTTCAGGAAAGGTAGCTTGGATTGTTGGTGATAACCTTGGAAAAAGGGACCTGGAGTTTTACTTGCACCAGGTTGCCCGGAAACGTTTGGTTGCTGGCTTGGGTTCTGGTAAAAACCATCCCCATGACTAGCGTATGGATTCTGCGTGTGAGGAGACATCATCGGCTGATTCCCAAAATAGGATGTAGACGGATGGGAATGCATTATATTCGGAGGAATTTGGGAAGGGTTGCCCCATGCCGATCCTGAGGGATAGGCATAGTACCTTGTCCGGGGTTCCATTGACTGTGGAAATAATTTCCCCAAATCAGCATTCCTGATGAGGGAACGGATCCTTGCCAAGAATTCCAAGGCCCTGATGTGAAAGAAGTTCCTAGGTTTGCCCCCTTTGCAGGAATAGTACCCTACATAGGAATAGGTTGTCTGAAACTAGGGTTTCCCCCAGTCGGGAAAGAAGCTGATGAGAAGGCGTTGTTACCAAACGCATCGAACAAAGAAAATGGTGTCGAACCTATCGACATATTATGTGAATCCATCCCTTGACTCCCTACTCCAAATAAACTAGGGTGTGCAGGTGGCCTGGTGGATTGTTGATGTGTGCCACCGAGCGAAGGGGACGAAGGAGGTATATGACCTCCCCCATAAGGGAAATCATTAAAAGGAGCTGAAGTGCCCCCCATGTGACCTTGCAGAGGAGCATTAGAGCTCCCTGCTGCTAGACCTAAAGTCTGTGAAGTGGAGTAGAAAAGTACAAGACTTGTACCTGAGCTAGGCATACTGTATGAGAATGGAGGGCCTGTCGCACTTGGTGGGAAAGGGGTTGTGGCCATCGCCATAGAAGGGATCGGACCATTGTGCAAGGTAGATGTGGTCGAGACCATGGTGGCTCGGACTGGTGACAGTGGGTTAGGAGGTGGAAACTCTCCTGTGGTGACAACCGTAGTGGGAATGGAAGAATTCCCATAGGGAGTGACAACATTTGTTTCCATTGTTGCGTGCGACACTGTTTGGCACTCGTAAGGGTGAATTGGTATGATGGTGGGTGACAAAATATCAGTGGTTGGAGTTTCAAGTGGACCAAGAGCTTTCACTCCAAAGTCTGAAATGATCGTTTCCTCCAGATGTTGGTCGGGCACAATTTCTTGTGACCCGGTCACTTCAAAAGACCCTTGTTGGTCTAGCTTTCACTTTAGTTGTGGCAGAGGTGGCTCCAATGTAACCGGTGATAGGCCCTGAAGCCTTCATGACCGACGGATCTTGTGATCCTCCATTATGTGAGAAGATCAAAGACATTCTAGGGCTGCCTATTCGTTCAAAAAACAACACACACTAAAAGGTCCCTACAAGATAAAACAAGCAAACACTAAACTAATTGGAAGAACGGTTACAACAACCAACACTATAGCAACTTACCGGTGCAAGTGCAACTCGAACACGGAAGAACCCTCTGGGTATAATCTACAAAGAATGGCCCAATTTGTGTCCTAGGTACCATGGTATACCCCCACAATCACCTGTGTATGTCCCTAAAAAGATAGGCAACTAGGTTTCCAACGCGCGAACAATCACCAGGCGGGTATAGTCAAAAGTCGGGTAGACCACAATGAGCAGGGTATCAAGCCCGAAATCTGTCAAGGGTATCGAAAGCAAGTGGTCCAAAAGACAACTGAGGACCTCGAACAGATTCGAGACCCACGAAGCTCCGTGGCAAATGCAATCGATGGAATCCCAAGACAAGCCCTCTATATGTGTTCTCCACTACTATTGGTCCAGCTTTGGAGGGGTTATCTCTGCTACCTTCCCGCACACGACCTCATGTTTATCCCCTATGTTAGAGGGGGGTCCCAGATAACTTTCATGATACTAGAATTTGACACTCCCTAACTTAGACTCCAATGTTTGATTTTAATGGCCTTGAAGAGTTTTCTCTCCAACCTAATTCAATGCCCTAACCCTAAACTAGTTGGTTGACCCTACAAACATAAAAAGTATAATGAATTTTAAATTTACCATTAATTTTTATGGCTTGTCTTAAGTCAAAGTTTATGAAAGTGAAACTAGTGATGTTTTGAAAGACAAAAGCAAAATAAACAAAAAGTTGGAAACAAAAACCTTTACTTCACTTAACTCTTAAACAACTTTTCAACCTTAAAATTTTTTCTAAGATATTTGAACACCAAACTCAAAGAAGGATCTCACTCGACTACGAGCTACTTATGATCTAAGTAAACTGTCAAGAAATTATGAAAGCAAAGACTATTCCTTGGTTACTAATGCAAAACAACACTTTTTAACCAACAAAGAAATAAATGATTTATTTTTTTTATTTGAATGCCCTCAAAGCAAAAAGGAAAAATATAAACAATTCAAAACCAAGAAAACTTTCTAACCTAAGTGCAAATCGTAAAGAGTCACTTTAAAATATCACACACAAGAAAATTAAAATTGGACTCTCACACTTGTCTAAAAACCCTATAACATAAAAATTTTGAGGAAAACTTCTAAATGAAAAAAGAAAGCTATTGTTGTGATCAAACCTAAGTCACTGACTGCTATGAAAGAGACCCAAACTTGAGAGGTATAATTCTTGTCAAAAGAAAGGATTATTGCCTTACCTTCAACAAAAATTCTCTCCACATACACACTACTGGAATTTTCACAGAAAGCGTGTGCACATGAGCTGGGTAAAGTCAAAGAGTGTGTACACGCGGGCTGGCCTTATACAAGCCGCATGTATATTTAAAACTCTGAAACAAATAAAAAATCCAAGCAAGCCAGCCCAGGCAGAGACTATTGGTACTGAGAACCAGAATCTCTTGAAGACTCAAAAACTTACTTTAAACACAAAAAGAAAACAATTCAAGGAAAACTTCATAGAAAAAACCAATCCAAGGTGAAACCTAAGCTATAGACTACAAACAAAAAAGACTAGAAAGAGTTCAAGAAAACCCCTCAGAAGGACTAATTCTAATAGAGGAGAGGATGACTACCTCTTTAAAAGAAATTTTCTAGAATCATACATGCGACTGTCACCTCCTCAGCTAGCGTGTACATGTGGGCTGTCAGAATGCAGGGTGAGGGTACACACGTTCAGACCTTATAGGCCATGTGTACCTCTGTGGGTATTGGAAAAAAAAATTATAGTCAAGCAAAGAAACAAAGATAACTGGTATGGAATACCAGAATCTCTGTTAGCTCAGACTTTTGCAGAAACTTTAAAAACAGGAAAATGAAACCAGTTCTTAAAAATACCCAAAACATATCCCCAGGAACCCTAGAGATATACCCAGTATGGTCACCAATTCTGTTGTGAGTGGGAAATCCCTCTACGGACTAGAACTTAGGGTTAAATTATGCATGTTGAAAAGACCTAAAGATTTCTACTTTCTACCGTCATCCCAGACCTAATCCCCATTATTCTTAAGAAAATACATAGTTAAGAAGATCAATTGAACATACCTTATTACGAGCGTTTGATGTAGATCCTTCCTCACTCTTGATCTCTTTTTGATTGCATCTCTCCTCCCAAGGCTGACCTGCATTCACACAAAACAAACAACAAACCCCATGTCCATTTCATATATAGATTAATGGGTTAGAGATTCAATAAATAAGTATGCAATAAACCATAAAAACCTCATATGGTGGGACGGGAAAAGTATTTCTTTATTATTGAGTTCAACAAATCAACTTACAATGATGAAGCCAGCCGCTGCTCCATGAACCTAGTCCTGGGCTCCTCTTCAACTGTCCTTCAACTTATTTTCTCTATCTTTCTCTTTGCATAAGGATGGCTAAAGGGTTGGGACAAAGGGAATGTGCAAATGGGTATAGTTTCTTTACTATGATTCTCCTCCTCCAAATGGGACCCCTAACCCTTCTTTTATAGGCCAGAATAAGCTAGGTATTTGGATGAACCCTCAGCCATGCATGGCCAGAAGGTTTAGTTAACTCACCCAAAGCTATGTGTTATGTCGACTACTTTCCTTTTTTCGTGCTTTTGTAGGTACACGCGGGTTGTTTTGGGTCAGCAAGCGTGTACACACATGCAGTAATAGAGTAGGGTGCGTGGGCCTTTATAAAAAGTGTTTTTA
Organism: Picea sitchensis; assembly: GCA_010110895.2. Lineage (NCBI taxonomy): Eukaryota > Viridiplantae > Streptophyta > Pinopsida > Pinales > Pinaceae > Picea > Picea sitchensis. The sequence continues at coordinate 10,348 of SNQJ01S0060098.1, read as the reverse complement.
CGAAGAGTTGTTCAGCGGTGCTTTGGAAAATAAGGAATCTGAGATGGCCTGATGCCAGGTAAGTATGCCTGGTGCAAATTAGGGTTATAACAGACGTCACTCCGGGAGTTTGGCTTCAGGAGTTTTAGCTTCAACACTCCCCTTAAGTCTCGAAGACTGAAGTCTCAGGGCAGAGGATAGTTGTTCGATAACCACGGAATGTGGACCATTCATCTGAAGAGAGAAATGCTCAAATTACCATCCAGTGGTCATTTCTCATGGTCACACCATCAAGAGTTGGAGGGAGGAGCTAGAGCTGTTAAGATCCATTTCGGAGTTTGCGACATGGATATTCGAGACGACTCTTCACAAAATCCCTGAAATGCGATTTGCAAAAAGAATTTTCATACTTGGCCCCTGGTCAATGCTGATGGTCACGTGAGTGGAAGGAGATAGCATAGTGTAATGATCCCAAGACATTATGCAAGGATCATCACTATTTTGGTGTCTTTTAAAACTTTTTCTGGTTGTGGTATTTTGTCAAACAGTTTGTTGATCTATTTGTTTAGATGTGTTATATGTGTGTATGCAGCAAATAACAGAAAGAGATAACCATGGAACATACCTCAACCATATGCAATAATATAGACAAGCCAAAACATCTCAAATCTTCTTTATTCATAAAATAGAGAAACCTACTACAATGAAGATGTCGATCTGGAATGCTCAATAGATGGCCAAGAAGATAAAAAATAGATATGAGCTGCTACAAAATGCTCCCGCTAGTACAAAATAATGCCTCCAAAGGCTCAATAAGAAATGAATATCAATACAAGTAGATCTGAATGCCAAACTCTTCAGCTGAAGAATGCCAGGCTCCAATAGAAGGCTGAAACCCTCAATAACTCGGCCCTACTGCCAAAAGTGTCCAATCACCCTAAGAAATATGCCAAGTGATAGATCGGGTGATGGTAAGAATAACCCAGGTGCTCGAATCTCCAATATCCCTCTCAATCTCTGTAAATCTGAAATCCCCCACTGAATGGTGCGCCCCATTGGATGACTAAATCCCTAGATAATTCAGCCCTGCTGAAGGAGGCCTCCAAATGCTCTAAAAATCTCCATAAATATAGATCGGGACACTGCAAGTCACTAGGTGAAGTCTCAGGGTCAGATCTGAAGTGTAACCCCTCCAAACTGACAAGATCTGAATCTCAAAAACACCCTCCTTCTCTTCAATTCGTCCCACTACTCAAGAAATAATCTGAGCCATAAATCTCTCTCAGAAAGCTCTAGATCTGATGTCCAAGGCCTTGTAATGAAAACCCAAGTCATAGAATCCTCAAAGGCCTTGCCAATATCCTACAATGAACCTCTCTCCAAAGATGGTGCACCCCCCTTGCTGGAAACCCCCAATTGTGCGCCCTCCTTCTCTTCCTATGCCTGTGGCTGTGTAGAACCCTCCTGCACTGATGTAGAATCGAGATAGAATGGTGTGGGAGAGTATTGCATCTCCGGAACCAAGCTTGGGACAAGCTAGGTGGAATATTTCACCACCGAATCATCCTCTAGGGTTTGTTAAGTCAAAACCCTCAAAACCCCCAATGTTGGGCTCACTAGCTAGAAGCCAAAAATCAAAAGATAAACATACATGAATATATGAGAAGAGGCCCTTGCCTTTCCTTTATACTTTTGGCTCACCTTGTCCTTCCAAAGTGACTTTCATTTTATTAATATTTAATTAATTAATTAAATCACTTTAATTAATTAATTAACCTTTTTACCATCGAAAATCTCCTTATCTGCCCTTGTGGCTTCCCTGGCCACTGAAAGTCACTTCTAGCCATCCCATCATGTAGTGTTGCCCTTCCCGATTCCAATGAGCTATTACACTGAGAGGTTCCTCCAAGTAATGTGCCCAAAATGACCTCTTCGGTGAATTCCAATGACTTATAGCTCAAAATAGTCAAAACCATGGAAATCATCAGAATGCAACAAAACCAAAGCCAACCTGTGCGGAATGGCTCATAATGATGGAATATGATGAGAAATGCAAGCTTGACCCCACAATGCCTCTCAATAACCCCTGTACTCGCTATAACCTCCATCTGGGTACTCTGGTCATCGTAACCCTCTGCACTGTGATGATGTCCCAAAGTGGGGACATTACACATAGCTAGGCTCCATTCCAGGTACTGAGAGTTGGATTCAAGGGACTCACTGGAGAATCCTTGAAATGTAGTTCTGAACTAGGCTGTTGTCACCACCGGTGATTGCGTGAAGGGAGGAGCTAGTGCTGCTAAGCTCCATTTCAGATTTCGTGAGTTGAGCGATACAAGGCAACTCACAATAGGAACTCATGATAAAAAAAATCACGATGCACCCTTTTTTCTTAGCCTGTGATCACCGCCAAAGGTCATGTGAAAGGAAGAGGCTTAGCCAGAAGAGCTAGCACCCACTGTGAATTTTTTCTCAGAGAGGGAAAAGGTGCCAAAGGATGAGTGCACGGAAATTATTTCTCGAGGTAACTGGTAGAAACCACTGATGGTTTCTACCAGAGATCTCGAGGAGCTACAAGGTGATCATCAGAGAAGCTGAAGAATATTGAGATGATCGACAATGGAATGAAGACTGTTCATAGAGGTGATTGATAGATGTAAAATCATTGAAGCCTGTAACTGCAATATAGAGGATGAGCTTGACTATGAAAGAGAAGACAAAGAGTCTCGACCACCAGAGAGGCTAAGGAACCTCAGAATAACTCCCAGTGATGATGAACGCATGCATGTAACCATCGGGAAGCCCAGGAGTTGCATGATGATCAGGTAGAGGAGTCGATGTGAGGTGGTCATGCAGAACAGAGAAGAGGTCATTGATGGAGTGGTGAGCTGAGGAGTGGAGTGGTGGAGACTACATGCACAACCCGAAGTGGAGAACAGTGGGGCAGTGAAGAGTATGTAAAGGCATTGCACATAGAGCATGCAAAAGATGCATAGAGAGTATAAAAAAGAATAACAGAGAAGATATTGTGTTGCCGAAGGTTGATTGATGCGGGTAGAAGAATGTTGTGTAAATGAACTGAAGCACACAGAAGAGGCGTGGTGCATAGAATAAAAACAAGACACAGAGCATAAAGTGAAAGGAGCAACGAGCAGAAAGACACTGATGCAGGCAGAGAAGAGAAGTGTAGAAGAATAGTGATGAGACTGGTAAGCCATAGTTAAATGTTGTATCACTATGATAAAATAGTAAAGTGAAAATATTAATATTTCAGGGTGGAAGGGAGGTTCTAGGGAGGATTGTTGTCCTCTGAGTTTCAAGTAGGTACTTGAACATAGGAAGTTGTAGCTTCCATTTGGTTGCCACCAGAGAATCCAGGGTGGCAAGGTAGTGCAAGGGAGAACATTGGTTCTCTGATATATAGGTTGGTGCCTGTGTAACTGGAAGTTGGTGCTTCCATCTAGGTGGTGTTCGAACATTCAGGGAGTTGGTGCTTCCTTCTAGTCGGTGCTAGAGAAACCAGAGAGTTGGTGCTCTTAGCAAATAGAAGCTTGCAAAACAGGGATGGTAGCCTCATTATGAGTTGGTGCTCATAAGAATGATAATGTACAGAAAATAATTATCATATAAAGAAGAAGAGGTTTTCACCCTTTATGGGTTTCCTTGGGAAATATATTTCTCTGTATATTTCATGTGTGTGATTGATGTTGAATATTCTATTGTTGCATTATTGTGATTGTCATTGAGTGTTCTATAAAGAGTTTAAAATGGGAATAATTGTTTAAGAACAGTAACAATTGATTCACCCCCCCCCTCTCAATTGTCCATCAGGACGAACTCTATTTCTGACTCATCACTCTCATACCACACAATAAGCGCTACGGGGCCTACAGTTGTTTTAAGGGGTTCTCTATCTAACCTGCGGAAAAGAGCAACCTTGGAAAAGTGATGAAGTGTCTGCATGGTGGTCTGGTAAAAACTTAAGGGAAATATTGTAAGATGGAAAGGACTACACATACGTTAGAGACAGAGCTAGCAAAATTTCACCTTAACCATCTCATTTTACAGATAACAGACATCCTCCTCTCCCACTAGTTCAGGGAATTCTGTTGAAATAAAAAATCAACTATATAAAATGAGTGCACAATAGGAGAGGGTATGCAGATAAATCCGTTGGGGCTATGGATGCTCGCTGGAAGCAGAGAAACACCGTAGCAAGTGAATAAGGGTAACTAAAGGCTTAGTTCCAGTGAATGATTTACTAGACTTTTGTCAAAGGCAGCTTTAGTCTAGGTTACAGGAAACAAAGGTGGAATAAAGGTGGAAAACCCCAAAAGCAAGACCAAATGCACCAACCAGGGAATTTCAAATGCAAGGATAAAAGAGGCTCTGATAAAAGACCAATTAAGTTCTTAAATAGTTTTTTCATCAACCGAGCTCGAGGTAGGAACAAAGATTCTTCTTTCACCCAGTAAGTCACCATTTGTTGAGCACTCAACACACCCTAAAAAGCCTATGTCTAATTTTTTACTTTTTGGGTACCACTTGATCTTTGCACTATTTGATTCGACTTCATTTTGAGAAATGTTTTTTCTTTTCTTATTATATTGACTCTCATCATCTATTCAGTTTTGTTTGAACTTATGAAACCCTATGACTTAAAAGGGATTAAACCCTAAATAAACAATCAACAGCCAAAACACTTTACTTGACGTGCTCAAATTCGACATCGGAAGGAATTCAAAGAAGGAAAAGAACCACTCGAGAAACCTCAGTCGCCGAGCACCAATCTTCATCGGTGTCATCAAAATGAATTTTTGTTTGACGACAAGTATTGCATAAGGATATTGTCGATATCTGATCCCCTTCGACATCGATAGAAGATGAAGGGAACAGATGTTAACAAAGAAAGAAAATATATCACCGATAGCCGATGCTCGATGCGCTTATCAGGATTAGGAAAAATCCTAAAAGGATTGCCACAAACATTTTGACCGTGCTAAAAGATACTCCTGATCATCGATCCCAGATGCGTTTTTCGACATCGGGGATTTTTCAAAGAAGTTAATCCGAAGAAAAACACGTCATAGAATTATCGTCGATAGCCGACTTTGGATACTTTTCAGCATCGAAAATCCAAGGTTTTTTTTAGAACGCATAACTTAAGGAAAGTCTTGAATCCAATTAATACACGCTAATTGAGTAATTGGTCTTCAACGCCATGTGTCTTTTCCAAATGGGAGAACCGTACGGTCTAGTTTTTCCCCAAGTCATTTTTGGTCCCCTAAATCTGAGTCACACCTCCGAGTCATCTTTTCCACGACAACATTTTATAGTAAAAGTTAATCAGTGTCGGAGCTTATGCGAAAGACATCAACGAAAACGTTCATAGCACTTCCCCGATCCCCAATCCACCCACTAAGAAAGAGACAGGATGAGATGTTTTAGCGTTAGTTAAGATTGGATTTTGAGCATTTAGGGGGCTAATTGATACCAAATCCTGCATTAGTTGCTACCTCGTGCACCAATCAAAATGGTCTCTTAAAATCACCGATAGACCACATCACCCCGCGCCTTCGCCGTCAACCCATGATGAATTTAATTTGCAGAGATTTGGTGGCAAATTTGTTCAAATTTCATTCATCACCTGAATTGAATGGTTGATGAGACACGGTAATTTCTTCCCTGGTTTAAATTCTCTTGAGCCATTGCAAACGAAATCATTTTGCATGTGAGGAAATTTAGAGCATCCGGAGAAGAAAGACGAGCAATTCGAAAGCTGCAGAGATCCTGTGAGTATCAAAATAACCAGTTTTTAGTAATATTTACAGGTATGTATCCAAGTCTATGGATTTTACATGGTTACAATTCATATATTTTTATCTGTTTTTGTTCTTTACACAGTCTTTGAAGGTTTATTTCAATTTCAGGAACAATGTCGCCAAGAAATCCAACCACCAGACGATCGTCAAGGGCACCGAAGCTGAAAGAACCAGAGGTAGGTGAAGGCTCTTCTCCAAAGGACACAAAGCAATTAGAATACACTCCAAGGCCAGAACCTATCATTAAAACATTGACAAAGAAGGATTTCATCTAGCCTCAGGCCTTTGTAGATACAGAGGCAAGCACAGGGTCCAAGACGGTTGTTGGCACAGGGGAAGACCCAAGGTTCAATGCTCAAGAGCGCACCAACAAAACCCTAACCACTGGCCCTTTCAGCACCACCTGTGAAGTAGATGAAGTCTCACCCGAGGTAGAGGCAGGGGTGGTTGCAAGACTCAGGTGTCTGCAACCTTAGCTAGGACAGATATATTTGATATTAATACCTTCATAATGCACTTAGCACTGATAGTTCATCAATATTCAATCTATATCTACTTCGCATATGAAACCCTAATTACAAAGCATCGCAGATCGACACTTAGCATGTGCAATAGACCAGCTCTAACAGATTCAAGCACTAAGCATATTCACATGAGTTAGATCTAACATTTATCCACATTAGTAGCACAAAGCAATATCGGATCTATCTATCTATCTATATCAAAGCACTTAAGAAAATAAACACATAGATACATCAACATATCACACAAAGCAAAGCAACACAACATATACGTGGTTCACCCCCACCCTGAGGATACTTCCACCAACTCGTCTTCTCTTCTATTATCTCCTGTCAATAGGTTACAGGCACAAAGCATCAAGATCCTACTCTGCATAGGACATGAGATCTGCGCACACTCTTTCGGATCCTCCTTCCCCGAGTAGATATAACACATAGTCTGTGCACTCAGCACTTACAATACTTGCACTTAGCCCTGGAAGTTTCCACACAGCATGCACAAAGGTCTTTACTATTTCTACTCGCACCTAGCAAGTCTTATCACTAAGCTATCTCCAAGTACTCGGCTTACAGTCACATAGATCATCTAGATCACACAGATCTACTACTTCTTACATTGCCTATTCATCTATTTATACATTACAAAAGTGGTCTAAACGTGGGTAAGCCCATGGGTCATTATACCATTCCCATTACATTATCCCAAAACCCTAAAAGAATTTGAGACCCCGCAATCTCCGCTTCGTCTTGCGCTTCTCCTTCGACAGGCTATCAAAGTTCCAAAAACGATCAAACCTGACCAAGTATCGCCCAAAACTTGGTCAAGGGCCAACAGGCCCCCAACACTCACCTATGACTCATCCCAATTCACTCTAATCTAAGTAAATCTGCTTCAAAAACCTTAAGCTTAGCTCGAGCTTCTTTGACTTGTCCCTGTGCCACGACCTCTTGCTTAGCGAACTCCTGGATGATTGCTCTAGCTCTGCTCCTTGGCCTTCTACTTCTATTAACATCTAATAGGCCTTATCTTGCATCAGTTGGAGTTTTTGAGTTATCTCCATAACTCTGCTCTGGATATTAAGGATCTATTATTGGGAAGTTTGTTGCTCTTGGGAGCGCTTCATTCTTTCTATAGCTGATAGGGACTTCAGCTGCGCCTGTATCTTTTCGTCTTGATACTTCACCTCTTGAAGCTACAATTCCAGTGCTCTTAATTCTAGACTCTCAGCAAGTCGCTCATATGTCAAGGCACTGTGATCAGTGAGTTGCTTACATTCCATGGTAAGATCCCTGAGCCGTTCAACTGCGCTCCTAGAAGTTGCTTCCATTTGGTCTTTGATATCTTGAGGGGTTGTGAGTACTGTGCGTAGCGCCAAATCTGATATGCGTTGTTGGATCACTTTTTCAAGCTACGCTACTTGCTTTGGAACTTGTTCTTCAGTTTTTACTTCTACAACTGTCATAGAGCGAAGTGCTCTGTTGACCAGTTCTTTTACTTTGAGTTTATCTTCTAGCAACTATTCCTTTTCTTGTTGTAACTGTGCCTTTTCTTCATCAAACTTTGCTTGGAGAGCAATATTTTCTCATTCTGCAGCACCACATTGTTCTTCAAGGGCTCCCTATACTTGTGTCAAAGCCTGGGTGGCTTTTTCTATTTCTTCTTGAGCTCGACGTAGGCGGGCTTCGGTGGCATCTGCTAGTCGAAAGAGTTGGGTTGGCTTGTCTCCCAACTCTAGTTCTCCTAATGGTAGTGGCGTAGTAGAGACTACGCGACTAGACTGAAGGGCTTTCTGTACCCCTTGAAGCTCGACCTCAATTTTCTGGTACCTCTCCTCCTACTTAGCTTCCTGTTTCTCTACTATCTCCAATGAAGCATCATTCATGGTTGCTATGATGAAATTAAAATCATCCGAAGTTAGTGTGGTCTGCATCTTATCTTGCAATGGGTATGAATCCTTCATTAACCCTGTTCTGTCCATTATGGCGTGGCTCCAATGGTCTGATGATGAGCTACCTGACCATAAATGTCTTTCTTATCCATTTAGAGCGTCGATCGAATGATTATAACATCCCCAACGGCTATAAGGCTTCACCATGGTGAAGTGCCATGTGTCACTGTTATGATATCCCAACAAAGCTCCAATTTTGCAAATTTTCCTTCTGTGAGGTTTCCGCTGGAACCTTCTGTAGTTTTTCAATCTTATCTTTCTTCTTACTCATATTTCTAGCCTTCTTTCTAGTGAGATTCATCTCAGGATTCTTTTTTCTATTTTGATTCTTCTCCTCTCTTAGTAGAGTATCTTTGCACTAATAAGATTCTTTCCTAGAAATCAGAGGTAATACTTCATCTGGAGTAGGTACTTCAGTTCTCTGTGGTTCTTATAGTGTTTTTACAACTTCGATTTACACATTTTGGGTCCATAGTAACTTCGACTGATCTTATTTTTCTTTCAATAAGCATGTTATTCTTTTGGCCACAAAGTCTTTTAGCTCTTGCTTATTCTATTATAGGTTTTCCTCTTCTTCTTTCCTACAGATCTGGTCTTTCTCAATCCAGGTCCTTCCTAGCAATGCTGCAAATGGGGCACAATCCTCAACAAACTTTATAACTTCGAATTCTTCCTCTATCATAGTTCCATGGGAAATCATAGATATCTGGGTAATTCTTCCACATAGAGTGACCAATTTTCCTTTAACCAAGCCTATTCCTCCCAATGAAGGGATCATAGCAGGATTTCCTAGGGTTTCCCAAGTGCTTTCTTTCATAATATTCACCTTTGGTTCCTCATCTAGAACATAGTCAATGTCGAAGTCTCCTATTCTCACTTCGATTTCCTCCTTTTCTTTGAATATTTCTGATAAACTGATGTTTTTGTGATTGTCCAGGGTTTATTTTACCTTTAGCAATACTTTCTTTGATTCTTTTTGGGGTTCTATCATAATCATAGTCTCTTGATCTGCCTTAAGGTTTTCTTGTCTTACATTCATCTTGTCAAGCTTAGCAATTATTCTAGGGCAATCCAATACTTCATGGTCCATAGCTTTGCAACAAAGACAACTAGGTCTTCTCCCAGGGCATCCCTTAGCAAGATGTCCTAGTTTTGTGCAACTATAACAGAGGGTTAATCCTCTCTTTCTCCTAAATGATCCCCAGTCTTTCTTGTACTGCACACTAGGATCATAGTAGCTAACTTGAAAAACATTATTTCTAGGATCATGCATCCATTTGTTAGTCCAAACATTCTTTCTATGCATAGGTATAACATATCTTTCATTATTTCTATCAGATCTATTGATATCAAATCTTCTTTCATCTATCTGTACCCTACTTTTCAATCTAGGACAAAGTTTACCAAACCTACCTAAATCTATATTTTTGAAACAAAAATTTCCACTTATCTTACCTTTCACATAGCATAAAGCTTTTAGATCTTACCTTTTTATCTTTGAATCAAATTCCTTCTTTAGCACAGAGCTTCAAAAATCAAAAGGAGTACTGCACACTAAAGTAACAAATCTATGCACATAGTTCTAGAATAGGTATTTGTACAAAGTTTCTTATTCCTCAGTTCCCATCAATCACAATTTCAGGTCTCGACAATGACACCATTTTTTGGCACAGGGGCAAACCCAAGGTTCAACGCTCAAGAGCGCACCAACAAAACCCTAACTACCGGGCCTTTTGGCAACACCTGCAAATCATATGAAGTCTCACCCGAGGTAAAGGTAGGGGTGGTTGCAAGACTCAGGTATCTACAACCTTAGCTGGGACACATATCTGTGATATTAATACCTTAACAATGCACTTAGTGATAAAATTTAGAGAATAACAACAAGATGGTGGAAAAGGCTCACTAGCCAACACTATGTATTCACTCCAATTTTACATATTTATAGTACAATGGGTGATGCCACCTCATAGAGAGATTTGCTCTAGATCCTAAAATCATGCATGATGACTAGGCTAGGCAATATTAACTAAATCATTAGTCATCACTTGAGGATATATTACTAATATCCTAAATG
>SNQJ01S0060097.1:0-21042 GCA_010110895.2 Picea sitchensis | reverse complement strand
TAGTTTCATTTAGTTTTTGTTTAATTCTTGTTAGTAGCTTTGTTGTTTTCTTTCTAACCTTTTACCATACAGCTGTCATGACTAGCAGAGCCCAACTAGGCATGTAAGCACTCACTTTTTGCTCATCAAACGACGAAAAGAGTACAAACAATTGTAATAATATATCCATATACAATATCATCTCTTATGAAAAATCAACATGGTATCAGAGTGGGACCAAGCTTAACTCCCTCACAGGAGGGCCTGGGAAAACAAGAGAGATAGCTTGAGTCTTGTTGTTGACTTCCAAGGAATGTGAACAGCCATGGACGTAAACCAACTTGCTTGTTTGAATCCATTGCAAATTAGAGGTCGTTACAAGTTAAGAGGGAGTGTTTAAATTTTCAACATGCTATCCGACGTTGAGCTAGATATAATCTCCCACCTGATATTTGGTAAAGATTTGTTTCAGTGCAGAATTAGCCTTGTAAAGCAAACAATCCATATTTGACTCGGAAACCACAAACTGTAGCTTCCTTCACGGAAGTAGAAAGTAGATTTGTCCAAGTTATAACTCCTTGCAAGGAGGAAGCTCCGTAATATTTTTCCCAATAAAAAGGTCATCGATGTTACAAACAAAATGATCGAGGCTTTCTCTCAAGATATGTTCGACCTTAACAAGATGATAAAATTTTTAATAGTTCTCATCCATCAATATAAGAATGGTTGTAGGTGCTCATCCTCCTGATGCAAAAGAGATCCCTCTAGATGACATGCAAATTCCCATCTTTACAGTTGGTGTACTTGATCAATGTCGATCTCTATGATAAATGAGTATCGGTTATCTCTCTTGTTCTCTTTATATAATATACATGATGCTAAGGAGAAGGATATTTGAGACCAAANCCCTGAATTGGGCCATTAATAATAATGAAATCAAACTTGCTACTATTGGAGGAGGCAGACCTCGTGTGTGAATATTTTTATTTATGTACAGAAGGAAAGAGTAGGCAGGCTAACGTATGCATGGATGTGTCGGGAGACATGTTGGCGACATCACGTCCAACGTAAAACAAATGAGATTGGTTATCAGATTCAGTCGGGCCAGGAAATCACAGGCTGGCAGAGGCATTGCTGCAATAGGGATTTTCTTAGTCATGTATAGAACAATATGCATGGAATTTCGTGGAAAGTGTTCAGGAAATCACGTAGTCACTCACCACAAGGAAGGATGCAGGAAGCCCAATTTCTACTTGTCAAAAATGTGTATATGTTTACCTTAAGTGGATACCCTGAGGTTTGTCGATCTGTTATCCTCACTTTCATCTATGCGTGCCATGGTGGATGTGTTTGACATGGGCAGTTCTTGGCATTGGAATTTTATCTCGCAAGCTTGGTTGAGGATAATGGATGGAGAGGGTGTCCATATAGCAAGGTATGTGGAGAAGTTGCTCATGCATGTGTATGATGGTTTGAATGAGCACAAGCGGGTGCAGTTGAGAGAACTTGCGGCGTTGAATGGGACAATACGGGATGATGAATTTTGCAGGCTTTGTGGTGAACCAAGCCAGCAATATGTTTTCCCTTCAAGAAGTATAGGTTTAAAAAGTGATGTTTTGTGTAGAATTTGTGGTGATGGCAGTCATCCGACTATTGATTTTCTAATGAAGGGTTCAAGGAGAATTTGGCCATGGGAAACGTGCTTATTACCTTGCATGCAAGACACCGAAATATGGTTAATGCCTGGAAGGTGTTTGATAGAATGCCTACTCGAAACATGGTTTCATGGAATGTTATGATTGTCGGATATGCTCAGAATGGGTATGTTGAGGAGGCCTTGAAGTGTTTTATTCACGTGGAGCTGTAAGGCATGAAGAAAAACTAGTTCACATATACCATTATGTTAGTACCATGTTTTTTGCAGTTAGAGTTAGTCCTATATGAGTCATAGTCAGTGCATCAAAGTTTATAAGGTCAGTGACAAAATAAAGAGTGGTTTGAAATCAGTGAGCAACGGGTCTGGCCATAAGTTGGTTAAAGGGGTGTAAGGTTCTCCACGTTTAAATTGTAAAGGTCCATTTCCCTAAGCCTCGAGTCATGTCGAAAAGGTGGAAATTATGTACCAAAATCGAGTCAAGTGGTTGGGATAAAGGTCACGTCGAAAGATATTATGAGCATCATTCCCTAATCATGAAGTCAAAAAAATTAAACAATCATGGCACTCCTATCATTTATACTTTGTACACTTCAAAAGTGTACCCGTTGCATGAATTTGTTGCGCAAATATTCAACCTGCTTTCTAACTTCTCCCTGCCATGGATTTACTGTATGTTTCCATGATTTCATTATGTATCCGTTCAAGCATAAATATTGGTCACCCTTCAAGCCTCCCCTTCACTTTCAGAGTTTGTGTGTCATCCGTAGCTTTTTCAGCAAGCTCTGGAGCCCTTCGCTGTGTAGAATTTATTTGTTTCCAGTCATTACGTAAGTCTGTTGTGTTGATTTTGTTGTGTCTCCTCTATTGTTTTCAACCATTGCTTAAAGTCTTTTGGATCTCGCTGCAAACTAACATTTTGGACGGATTGTTTCTTCTCACGGTCAGCCTTCTTCCTTCTGAATTTACTACTATTGTGTCAAGTTTTCCACTGCACTGAAATTTTCCATCACGCGCCAAGTCTCCCATTGTTGTTTGCTACTGTGTCGAGTTTCCCCACTGCATTGAAATTTTCCCGTCGCAGCAGGAATTTATGTGGCTAATTTTGTTTGTCGCGCAAATATTCTTGTTGCTACCTTTTCTTGCATCCTCTACCAATTTCATCATTCTTATTTTCCACGCAGACAGGGTATTACAATTCATTACTTCATGCGTGAAATTAATATATACCAGCATCATGGCAGTTTCCCAAAGCATAAGAAAGAATGTGAGAAGTGGCAGGTTCGTGAGGTTTGAAACTTAGGATCTAGAGTTAATAAATGAAGACTTGGTGATCAGGGCATCTTTTAAACAAGCCGGATGTATGTGTTTCTATGAAAATATCCAAGAATATAATGTGAAACTAGTTGAGCAGTTCACCCTCAATTTTACTGGGGTCAGCGCGACAATTGCGGGAATCACTTTCCAAGTACGGAGGAGACTTTGTCAGCTGCAACGGAGATCCCTCCGTGTAGAGAAAAATGGTTTAAAGGCATGCCTTTAGAAATTTCATGTTATATGGATTTCATCAAGACTGAATGTCAAAATCAGAAAATTGGAGTCAGAATTCCAAGCCAGTATCTTCTTGAGCCTTTCGAGAAACTTATGAAGGTAATCAGAAAATATTCCACCTGTGAAGGAAGGTTCGACAGGGTGTATCCATATCACATCAAGTTACTGATGCACTTCACAAAGAAAAATCCCTTAAACTTACCTTTCTTCTTGTGTCGGAGCCTGGGAAAGATGGTGGACAGCGTCCAAGTCAAGGTTGATTAGCTAGGGAACAATTTATTTCACTTTTCATTAATTAAAATGTTAGTGGTTGAAGAATTGAGACATTTGAACAAGGACTAGAATTATTTTTTGATTTCAGCTAACATTCCCAGAGACCCTAAAGGAGGCATTCATCTATCTACAGAGGAAACAACACTTCAACACTCATGCCTCATCATGAAAATATATATATACGAGGGAGACATTCCTCATCATGCCAAAGTTTGTCTATGAAGTATATAAACTTCACTGTCGACTCATCGGATATCCATAGTACAATATGACTTCACAGCCAATGCATCCAAGGCCTGTGGGTAGCTCTCAAATAGATTCAACATGTCACCATGACATCCACTTTCTCACAATTCATATGTACCTCACCATGTGCACCCCTGTGAATTCACAGCCAATGCATCCAAGGCTTGTGGGTAGCTCTCAAATAGGTTAACATGTCCCCAGGAAATCCACTACCTTGCAATGCATATGTACCTCGTCACTTCCTCTGAAGAGGAACCACGACAAGATATATCTTTTATTTTCTTGGGCCCTCCTGTGAGGGAGTTAATCTTGATCCTGCTCTGATACCATGTTGATTTTTCAAGAGAAATGATATTGTGTGTATTCTTTTATTATTATTTAATATGCAAAAGAATCACAATTGAAAGATAGATATCCACAGAACAACAAGATACATCCTCAGGGAAACCCTCAAGGGGGAGAAAACCCTGCAAACTTTCCTCATTATAGATTCCTCCTACATGTACAATTTCATACAATGCTCTTTCATGAAATCAAGACCAAAGAGACCCAGATACAAACCAATAATAGCCTCCTAGATAAGTGTGTACTACTCTCTTGTACTTATGATCGATGATGTATCAAAATGACTAGATATAACCTCTATTTATACTCTAAAAGTCCTAAAATACATTACTTATCAATAAACCCTTTCATAGTTACATTTGGGAATAACCACTACAATTACACTTAGGAATAACTTCTGAAATTACATAAAATGTCAACAAGGAAGGCTATTGGGAACGAGAGGAATGGAATGATCATGAACACCACAGGAAGGGGGAAGTCCTTGGGGAGTGGAAAAAATAGCTTGATGTTTGGAGAGGATGGTGTTAAAACCTAGGTCGACACCTCTGCTCTTTCCCTCCTTTCGCCTATATATTTGTAAAGTCTGATTTTTTGCTCAGTTTCTTCTCCATGTTTTAATGAGTCAGTTTGAATTGTTCTTACCCTTCTATTGACTTTGCACCATTTTCTTTCTTTATTGGAAGGTTATTGCACGTTCTTATTTGGGTTAACAACATATTGTCATCTTGAAATATTTTACTGAGTTTATAGCAGGTTTACAAGGCCTTTTTTATGCAGAAAAACATTGATTGCAAGAATAGGCATGTTCTTGCAAACAGTGTAAAAGCGTGATGTTTTAATTGTTTAAATGTTCATAAATTAATTTAAATATTTAAAATAGTTGTGTTGGCGCCTTGCATGCATGTGCACATTCCTTAGCATTCGAGTTCATGAGGGTTACCACCAGTAAAGCATCATGCAAAGTGATTGCACACAAGGCCACAAGGAGAAGTACCACAAGGGAGACTTAGTATTGCACAACGCGTCGAGGGATTATAAAATTGTTTGTGCATATAAAAAAAAAGAGTTGAGCTCTTTTCTATGTGTATGGGACAAAGGTCTCTTTCATAGGAAAGCATAGCATCGATAAAAAACAAGTGTAAGTGTAAGGTGCATCGGATGTCAGGTATCAACAACAGTAGTTATCATCGCCACATGGAGTGATTTTACAAACTCCAAAACATAAATGAACGTCTATGGCCAAGTGATAGTTCATAGGTGTAATCTGGTCCTTCATCCAGAAGCTCGAATTTACATATCAAGATAATCTAGACCTTCATCTGGCAGCCCGAATTTACATATCAGGCTAATCTGGACCTTCATATGACACTTACTACAGAACTCAGAGCGCAGTGACGTTGTTGGTTAGAATATATGTGGGCCTTCTCTAGAAAATACTGAACGTGGCTTTTTTTGTCTATTATAACCCTCTTTCTATGAGTCCTATCAGGATTTTGTTTGAGAAGTTAAAAAAAATAGCAGATTTGGTGGAAGATTGTAATTTGTCTGGCATTAGAAGGTTTAGACTTTTTAAGAATTCCTTCAAATCAAGAACAGGTGGAAAGCATCAATCAGCAGAATGTTAGAATTAAGTAATAAATACATGAGCTACAACAAAATATCAATCTCTTCAAGTGAAACATTCAAATATACAAAGAAAGTGTCAAAAGTTGCAGAAGAACAATCAACAAGCGCTACCCATTTACTAAAAAACCTTTTTTCTTGTTTTAGTCATTGGATTTCAATGCACCTTCCGAACAGCTGGAGGTGAATTTGTGCAAACTGAAAGAGGTTTTGTTTATAACAAGCCCATGCATAAAAACCTCTCTCGTATTTTACACATGTATCATGTTCTGAGAGAATTGAATAGACCTTTGAGGTTGTTATTCCATAAATTTTCCATGCTTTGTTTTTCCTGTTTTTGTCATTGTCTTTCGACGCTCCTCCTGAACAGATGGAAATGATTTTTTGAAAATTGAAAGAGGTATTTGTTGGGAACGGTTCCATGCACAAAAAAATCTCTCAGATTTTACACAGGCATGACGTTTTGGGAGAATCGAAGAGATATTCGAGGCCATTTCCCCATAAATTCGCCAAGTTCTGGGTGAATTTTGTTCTAGTGTTAAAGGTTTATTGTTTTCAAGGAGAAAAGGAATTTCATAACTTATGCCAGTTGATCCACATGTGTTCCATATTAGACTCCATTTTTAGTGCACATGGGAATCCATGCGCAGTCACCTGCCAGCTACAAATTTCAAAGGTTTTTGTTAAGAAGTTGTTCCACTTCAGTTATCAACAATGAGTTCCAGTCGCACTAATAGAATTATGTTTTGGTTTAGTTAGAGGAATTGTTGCTACTTGTAATAAGTTGTTATATTTTGATAAAAACTATGTTTTTTATTAAATTTGAATTGATGAGGAGTATGAATTGACACATCAACCCAACTCTACTCAGTTTGAAGAAATACTTACACATTGTAATTAGGCAATAACAAATGAAGTTGTACCCAGAGAGTCTGATTGTGATGTAAAGATAAACTGAAATATTAGAGCTGAGATAGGTGGTCGAATTCTCTTGGGGAAAATGGATAAATAGATAGATTTTTTAATGTAAAAGGGTTCAGTTTTTGGGAAGAAAATCAATACATCAAACTAGTTGAACATGTTCTATGAATGGATTAAATCTCTCTACCTGGTGAATATGCTCTTGATGACAGTGTGTTTCGTGTTCGAATCTATATGTGTTTTTCTCTTATCTTGAATACAATTTTTTATGTGTAAAAAGTAAATTTGATTCTCCTTTAAGTTATTGTATAACTCATCTTTACTGATATGCAACCTGTAAAACAGCTAATGCTTTGGTGAAGATTTGTTTTTTATTGCAACCTGTGGAAGTAATTATGTTTGGATACTTGTTTAATGCCTTGAAATACTATTTTAATACTTAAACTTCTTACAACAAACAATTCATTGAGTTGTTTGTTGTTTCCCTTTGTTCTTCCCTCTATTATCTCACATGTATGTCATTTGTGTGCCACCAACTAAGGAGGACCCTCATCCACATCATCTTGCCAACCCAACCATGTTATTTTCTTGGTAAAACCAACCCTCCAACTGACCAACAAATCAAAATAATCAAAAAAACAACCATTCCAAACTTGAGGTGGCCTAGCTCTGCCCGTTATCAGTCGGGTGTAGACTTTAGGACCAACAGATGGATTGAAGGTTAGGATGCACAGAGGGTGTCTCAGTGACTTGAATGGAATGGAGTTGTGCAATAATGTCAGAATGACCTTTTTTGAGGATATTTTCCATGCGATGAGAACTATTGATCTCAGGGGAACATGCCATTATTCCTTGGGACTTATACTTTTAGCCCTCCCGGTTGAATTTCATGGTTAATTCCTTAAAATCCATGAGAATGGGGCCAAGAGTCCTTAACCATTCAACACCCAACACAATGTCACAACCACCCATGTTGATAGCAAAAATATGATATTTCATGTTGTACTAACCAATTTGGAGATGCAAATTTTCACAATGCCCCCCATATTTCATGGACCCTCCATTGGAAATCATGATTTTAAAGTTGTTGACTGCAAGGATATAGTAATTAGTTTCTTGGGCAATGCGATGATGAATAAAATTATGGGTGTTGCCACTATCAACGAGGATGATGACCCTCTGATGCTTAATGTAACCAATTAACTTGAGGGTTTGGGGAGAAAAGAAGCCAGTGAGAGCATTCAAGAAAATGATCGGTTTGACTTCTGGGGGGTATGAGCGTGGAGTAAGGTCAGTGGGTTCAGGTGACTCGACCACATGGGGATCCTCGACCTCTTCTTCAAAAACCTCCTCAGAAATGGACATAAAAAGATTGTGTTCCTTACACTTTTGACCAAGAAAATATTTGTCATCACAATTATGAAAAAGGCCCTTGAGTTGGCATTCATTCATTTACGCCCATGTCAATTTCTGGATCTTCAATGGAGTGGAAGGAGGGGCATGAGTGATTGGTTTAGGGCAAGGAATAAAGGAGGGTTTTATGGTTTGTTAAGAGACAACCTAGTGTTATTCCTTATCTCTTTTAGTATCTTCCACCCAACTATGGGGGTGAGCCATGAGGACGTGGGCACGGATATCATCCTTGAGGCCACTGATAAAGAATTCTTGAAAAAAAAAAACATCGGACATGTCCTCCGTGCGGAAATCCAAGCTCTTAAAAGTAGTTATAAAGTATTCCATTGTGCCAGATTATTTCAACTTTGTCAAACGGCCTAAATGGTGGGTGTCGGTGTCAAAGAGTTCATAAAGATCTGCAACAAAGTGTCTCCAAGCCACATACCCTTCGCGGGCATTTTTTCTCCATTGCCACCATTTTCAACGTTCTTTATCTAGATGGAGAACACCATACCAAAGTTTCTCCAACTCATCTGTAATGTTGTACAAAGAGAAATAATGTTCCATTTGAGTTACCCAACCAATGGGATCTGAGCCGTAAAAAAATTTCACATCCACTCGAGGAAGGTGTATGTCATGCTGAAAGTGATGGCACTT
Source organism: Picea sitchensis (assembly GCA_010110895.2). Taxonomy (NCBI): domain Eukaryota; kingdom Viridiplantae; phylum Streptophyta; class Pinopsida; order Pinales; family Pinaceae; genus Picea; species Picea sitchensis. Next base: position 12,395 of record SNQJ01S0060097.1, on the reverse strand, counting down.
CTTGTGGCCACAACAACCCCCATAATGTTTTAAAATTATTGTGGGTCCCTCCATATGAATTTTGTTAATATTGTTTTCTAGAATGTTTTGGTGTGGTTTATTTTGTGAGATTTCCATTTTGTTTGGATTTTTGTTTTGACGTCTTCATTTCTTTCGTTTTATTTCCAACAGTTCATTTTTTCATTCATTATGACTTATGATTTGAAAGATATCCTTGGTCAAAAGTTTGGTCAATTTTACCACCTGGGCATCAAAATATGTAAATAAAAATTTTATAATTAATTATTAGTTCATAAGGTTAAATTTGATTTAATTTTTATTTTATTAAATTGTAAATGCAATTTTTGCATATATATTTTGTAATTATAACATAAATTAAATAATTAAATGAAACCAAATATATTAAAATAAAATTAATAAAATTGCCCATAAATTTTTAGAAATTAGATTAGTTTTGATTACTCAACTTTAACAAGTGATATCTCGAGTTTTACTCAATGAAATGAGTCAAATAAGCACTCATTGGAAATCTATTTGCATTGGTAATAATCTAGCAACATTAATTCAAGCAAATTTGGAGATTTACTATCCCAAAAATTTAGCAAAAGTTAAGGCTATGAATTTGCAACTAAAATTAGTTTTTTGAACTAATTTAGAAGATTTTCTTTAGCCAAGAAGAATTGTTATTTCTTATTCATTTCTAGATTGTTTCATTGTTAATTTTATCTCCATGGTAAAGCATGAAATATTATTCCAATTTGGTAATTTTTTTTGACATATTGGAAATCACGTCCATCTGCAGGAGGTGATTTTGCATAGCGGTTTCCAGAAAATCAGAGAAGAATATCTCCAAACAGTTGAAAACCCACTTCATAAATGGGTCGATTTACTTTCTTCCCAATCTGTTTCCTCAAACATAAATACTTTTGGAGAAATTTTATCAATAAGAAGGAAGAATTTCCCAAATTTATTGTTACGACCAGCTCACAGGAAGCAATTTTGCAAGTCGATTTTTGGGTGATCGGTGAGGAATCTCTTCAAATGGTTGAAAAATCACTTCAGAAACATGCTCACTTACCCTATTCGAAAAGGATTCACTCAAAAGACAAACCATTTGGGAGAAATCGGGTTTGGATTAACACAGATTTTCTTAGATCGCGCCAATCCTTAGGAGACGTTTTTGCAGATCAAATTATGAGAAAACCAAGGATAATTTGGAAAATAGGTGGAAACCCCATCTCTAAAAAATGTCCAATTAGCTAACCTCCAAAGTGTTTTTCAAAAGGATGAACATTTTGAGAGATGTGATGCGTTTTTATGTGGGTTCTAATTTTGTATTTGGTTGATTATGTTACAAAATTATGAAGTTGATTCATGACAGCAAATGTTTTACTAACTAAAGGAGGATTCGACCTGAATAGAGGAGATATACAAAATTTGATTATTCTTGTGTATGGGGGGTTCCAGATATGAAACTAGGGGAAGTAATTCTACAGAGAGTAAAGGACTTTATTACATTGTTGTAGGTGAGCGATTTTCTTCTGTGGAATTTCAAAGGGCTGTAAAAAGACAGATTTATTGGAAGCTGATGACAAGTTCCATTTTTATGCACTAGTGTATTATATGTAGTTGCTTGTTGTTTCTTATTGATTATTTAGTTCTGATTTAAATCTTTAATTTGTTTAAAGCTATATTTACAGAGAGGAATAGATTTCAATCATAATTCGATTATAAATTCATGGAAATTTGATTGTAGTTAATGATAATTATCTGTCATTTAACTATAATCTTGTTTTGCTTTAATTATTGTTGCATTGAAAGAACTACTTCTTCAATGTGATAGTAGATCTTACATTGAACCTATTTTATTGAGTTTAAGTATATGTTTTGATTGATTTGAATAACTATTTATTTTTTTCATTACATTGCATATTTGTGTGAATAACTTGCAAATCATATGAATTGTTTCTATGATTTGCAAGTGAATATTAATCTTGAATTCAATATCATTCCTCTCCCCTTTTTATCATTTTTCTCTTGGTTTGGATGAGATCTGTGTCTTGTCTTAATCAAGATAGGATATATTACATTTTCCTTTATCGCTTACATCATAGATTTAAGCTAGATTTTCATTTAGGTCCATAAAGTCTCCTTTCAAAGGAGAAAAATCCAGTGTGGCATAGTTGAGCCCTTGTGTCAGCCTTAGGATTGTTTTCTTATAATCATACTGCAAGAGAGTAATCACTTTCCTTCTATCTGTTGATAAAAGTAGGTAATAATATATATTAGCGGACAGAAGGTTGTGTATATATCTTTGTATATAAAGAATAGTCATGATTAGATTAACATTAGATTGGGATAGTATTAAGACAAGGGTAACTGGAGACCCATAGAACCAGTCAAAATCACCATCCCAAGCGGATAAGGGCCTAATTGGGCCCTGGCCGAGTGATCTCCTTATAATGTTGAACATGGTCAGTTTTTTCCATCAACGGGACTGAAAATTATGGGAATTGAAGGAAGTCTCACCTTCGGGGTGCAAAGGTTGGTCAGATGAGGTAAGGTCTCCATTAATGTTCATCTTGGCATAGATCTGGGCAACGAATTATTCAAGCTGTGTAGAGAGGTATTATTTCAGGGTTTCCATTTTTGCATCGATGGTGGAATGCATTTTGTTATTGGTAATGGTAATATTGGAACTGATTTGTCGCACTTCCTTATGGGCCTCTGCGAAATCAAATGACAAGGTATTGAAGTGGCCTTCGAGGTCTTGCCTACGGGTGTGGTCCATGATGAAGGGGAGAACCAGAAAAGGGTGGGTGTGACCACACATAAAAGGGGTTATGGGTGAATGGTATCATAATGATTAGGGAGAATAGGGGAATCCAACAAGGTAAGTCCCAAATAATGGGCCAAAAAGGGGTTAGGACCACAAAGAAAAAATGAGTTGAAAAATGATAGGTATTTTTGTGATCAAAACGAAAAGAGGAGTCCAATGGGATAGGTCTCAAATAAGGGTGCATGTAGACCCCAGACTCTTTTTTTAACTCCTACAGAATTATACTTCGAACTAAATAATACTACATAGGCGAAATGCCCAAATTATTAACAGGAAGAAATATGTAGTAATTTCAAAACCCAAATGCAGACGATAAGGTTGCATGACAATAGATCTTGTATGTTCCTATTTTGTTTTGTTTCCATTCAAATGGTTAGGGTTTTCAGGCTGCCTATAGACCAGGATTTTCCCTGTGCTATATGTCTCTGATATACTTGTGGGATTGAACAATAGTACTTGGCCCAATATCTCATGGAACCAACTAAGGAGGATAGATTGCACCTTTAGTCGTATTACCCGATTACCTAGGTACCATAGAGTATATTCCTGAGTACTTTTCTCGGTGGCACTATAGCAGTCAGGCGGTCGGTTGGTTTATCTATGGAGAGCTTCAGGATATCTAGAACAATCCATATACAAAAGTTATCTTATGCACTACCACTGAAAGGGGTAGCAACAGAGGTTACAAGGGTGGACAACAATGTGCACTTAAGTACCACTTGTAGTTCCTATGTGTAAGCTTCCTCGATCACATATTTATGTGTTGAATGACAGAACATTATATCTTTAAGAAACTAGAATATGTCTCTACCCTGGAAAAAAAATTACCCACAGTTTTTGCCAAGGAAAGTTCTTTGATACCACTTGTTAGGTATTGGATCTATTATAATAACGGAAACAGAAATATTGTAGAGAATAACAACGAAACAACACAATAGATGAAACCATAGCACCAAAATAATACCTTTATTGATAGAAAACAATTTTCACTTTCCTCTTCGAGGGGGAAACCTCTAGCACAGCAGCACTCTATTACAATAATTCTCAAGACAAAATTGTTGGATTACTAAGAGGGGGGGTGAATCAGTAATAGAGCAATTTAATCCCTTTTAACCATATAATCCAAGTGTTATATCAATGAATCATTATCATCCAATAATTGTAGAGTAAATAAGCAATGAACAAATGAACAATCATACACATACACAGTACACTAGTGTTTTACGTGGAAACCCAAATCGGGAGAAAACCATGGAATGTTTTTTCTTATATGTCTTGAAGAATTACATTCATTAGAAGCACCAACTTCCTTTGTTTTCCAGCTGCAACTGGAAGGAGGCTCCAAACCCCTAGTTTCTCAAGCTACAACATGAGGGAAGATCCAACTCCCCAATTCTCTGGCTACAACCAGAAGGAGGCTACAACCCCCAATGTTCTCTGGCTACAACCGGAAGGAAAACTGGGCACTAAAATAGTCTTGGATCGTTTCATCATTGGAATTGCATCACTGCGTGTCTGGACTTCATAGAGATCTCTTATGGGGGTGGGCGAGCACTTTAACCTTCGCTATTTACCGCTATGCCTCAGCCTATCTTAATTTCATGCATGTAACTTGGTCAGACTTCCACTTACCGCTTTACCCTAGGATATTGAGTGCAGCCCAACTCATTGATGAAGCCAGGAAGTAAGACTAGGGGAGACATGGCATGCTATGAACCCTTTACCTTACCTTGCCTTCCTTTACAAAGAATTATTCTTGGCACCACTATCTATTTTTAGCCCCCTATGTGTGATATATTATGCAATTATTGTTCCTGATAGTATACTTACACATAACGAGTACCACTAATACAGGATAAGCATGAGTAAGCTATTCCCATTGATTTGGTTTACTCTTATGAATACTTACACATATTGATTAGTATTATGCAGAGTATAAGTATGGTGCTTATTCAAGCTCTTGTTCAAACCTTATGCTACAACCACCTGTCCTTGCCCCATCCTTCCACCCTGAAGTAGAAGTAGAATGATGGAACCACTGTCACACTATCACTGTGAGATATACCATTGTAAACTTTGTAATAAATCCTGAACCATGCATCAGCTGTACCTCAACGTCAGCACAGTACCATACCAAGCAGGTAGCCATGCACTAACTGTGTAATCAATGTACCGCTTAAAAAGTTACATCAACCGTACGCAACTTGTAATCAGCACGTACCAAAATGGTTGTAACCATGCATGACCTATAATCAACATGTACCAAAAACGAGGTGCATCCAACCATGTACCAAGTTGTAATCAACACGGTACCGAATAGAGTGCATCAACCATGCACCAACTGTGATCAACGCATTGCCAAAACAAGTGCATCCAACCATGTACTAGGGATGTATCAATCGTATTGTCAACTACTCATCAACTATGACTCATCAATATGTACCAACATCATCAACTATACACCCTCATGTATGTGCCCCAATCTCATCAACTACTTGTCTCAACCATGTACTCAACGTGTACCACAACCAAAATCCTCATCAATTTCATCATCCAAATGATTTGTAGCTCTGTAATAGACTGGTTTATGTAGTCACGTTCTTGCAAACCATACCTTAGCTTTTAACAACAGGAGACTAGCATTTTTCATCAAACTTTTCTTTAGTCTCCACATGTGCCTGGTTTTGGTTTAGTCAACAACCCTAAATTGATGTAATAATAACTTTGAACTGTAATGTATAAATATAGAGCTGATACACAATGTTATTGATTATTGTTTTGTGCAATTCCTCAAGTTTCACTACTTAGAACATCCCAAAAAAGGAATTATAGAAAATGGCCTTCTTATTTGAATTGGCTTATTCTAAGAGGCGACCTTGTGGGGTATGCCCTACACAAAATATTTTATGAATGACAGAACGAGAACGGCACTGAGACGCTTTGCTTGGCATTCGGATTTTTGCGGACAGGGAGGGACGGAAGAGCATGGACTTGATAGTTTAGGGTGGCTTGCAAACCCTATTTTCCATGAAGTGTAACTCCCAAATACAACGACCGACATATTTTTTACTGCAGATACTTGGATATTTTTATCACTTTCATAGAAATTTCAAGGATCTGAATCATTATATAAAAAGTTATGGTAACACTTTTTGTAAGCACCATCAGAAAAATTTATCCTTCCTTGCATTTTAGGCCCTTCTTTCTTCACTTTCCTCGAAATTTCAGCTTATATATTTGGTTACTTCGGACACCTATAGATATTCAATATTCTCAGAGTATGAACTTTCAAATGCAAGAATGCCTCTGTGGCTTCCCTTAAAAACATCTTCTAGGTCACTTGGCCCTTTCCTTATTACTGGGGTTTGGTCCACTTCTAATTCTCCATTAAATTTATTATTGAAATAATTTATTTTGTATTCACTTTGAATTCTCTTTACTCCTTCGATTGCTTTGTATTTACAGCACCAGAATCTTAAACCACTTTGACTACTTTGACCTTTGGGGCTTCTAGACATGAGGTCCTCCAACCGTGAGCCATAACTCTCAAACCGTGGGAATTTATGTGACATTCTATACCAGTAATGAAATGTACTATCCTTATAGAATATTATTATTTGAAATATATCATAACTCATACCGTTACCCATCAAACAAACTTGGGTCCATTACACCCAAACACGGGGTCTCAACTTCTCATGGCCATAACTCTCTAACCATGGGGAATTATGCATGACTAGCGTTCCACATACCCCAGGAAATGACATGACAAGCACTAATAATATGGGATATTTTTCCACGACAAATTCACTTTCCTTTGTATGTTGTTTCCATAATTAGCTGGGTTTCTCTTACTTCGCAAAGCATCTTCCATGAGGGCCTCATTATTCCATAATTAAGCATGGGTTCTCTTACTCCACAAAGCATCTTCCCATGAGGGCTTTCACCATAAGGGGACCACTTTGGATTTCATCCATATTTACTTCTTATTAACCATGAAAAAACAATAATGAGTCATATTTACATCAAACAATATTGGGTCCATTACCCAAAACTTTGTGCTATGGGGCTTTCTTCAAGGGTTGACATCAATGACAACCAACCTTAATCAACAAAAACTTCTCATGCCCTTGACTCCTATTTATACTAAAAATATCTACCACAAGAACAATCTAGAGGAAGATCTTCTAGAAGCGGAAGATTTTATTATGTCTTCTTACATTTGATTTATTCTTCCTTATTACTAAGCCTTATTAATATTTGCCTTTATTACATGGAAAATATATTATTCTACCTACATGAGGAGTTAGGGAGGCTAGGTCCCTAACAGCAGTTCTCTGTCTTATGATCCTAATATAGTTCATCCTTATATCGGAAACAAACATTGAAGGGTTTTAACTAGAATATATATGCACAAAATACCTCGATCAATACCTAATGTGCCCCAATATTTTTAAAAAAATCCAAGAAATTGGGATATGGCATATTCTAGTAGAGAAACAAATTCAAAGGTAATGGAGATGATCCTTTGCAAATTTTCTATGAAGCACTAGTGATGTGTGGTTGTTTCAAATGCAAAGGACAGAAGAACCATAGATTACATATCACCATGGATCATTATCAAAGTGATGGACTCACTCTAATTCTGAGGCATGTGCCCCCTACCATTGTTGCAAACCCATAGGTCATGTAGAGTGCATATATATTCATACCTTCCTCAAAGTATCATCCAAGAAAATATGCAATGCAATTCAACCATCCAAAGATTTATAAAATACCAAAGAGTCGGGAAAGATTTCTAAAATACCAATAAAATATGCCTAGGGAAATGTGTCGCATTTTTGCCTCATTTTTCATGTTTCCTCGATGTTCATGTCCATTGTTGGGCGGTTTTTTGGCACATGGTTTTTTCCGATGGTTTTCTATTTCCGGTTAAGGAATTAGGGTTGTTGACTAATCCAGGTCATTGGGTTAGGGTTTTGGATGTCGTTGGCTCCTATATGTATATTGTATTGTAAACAATGTATCACTATGAATGAATATAGAATATGTTGGTTTTCTCGGTTTGAGTTTCCAAGGGAAAAAACTTTGTGTAATGTTTGTATTGTCCATTGTATCTTTTTTGTTCTTTTATTGAAAATCTATTTGCAGTAAATATTGTACAAGGTTAAAATCTACACTAGTGTGTTTCTCACTATAAGACAGGTTTTATCATATTGTAACTACAATTTAATTATTTCTACTTCTAAAATCCGATGAGAAAACTTAGGCCTATATCATTATCACATGCCATATATTCCTCACCAAGGAGAGGTTACATCAATACCATTATGTGGACCTCATTATAGGAAAAACTATTGTGGTGGATTGACATCATACAAATATTTTAAGTCTAACTAGAGTATATGTTTGAATTCACTGGGAAAATTAAAGGGTTATTCACTCATGCATACATGGGAACATTGTGAGATTCATTAATATCTCAAGGAATCAATTCAAAAGTGAAAATATGTAACACCCTTCTCGGATGTTAACCTAAAATAAAGCACACGGCGTACAAAAGTAGAATTTGTTTTTTAAATCAATACAATAATCAAAGTAACAACATAAAATATGACATATGAAATTGAGCTTCACTATACATATATCTATATATAGTCACTAACATACATACTCTATATTTTAATAACTTGTCAATCTAACCCCATTGTCATGTAATCCACTCATAAAGTCCACAAGGGTTAACGATAATAACAACAAAAGTACAGATTGATTCCAATAATCACATTTTTTTTGTTACAATTCTATGTATGTTTATATATGCTCAAATACACAATACTAGAACTTGAAACATTTCAATCACAACTAAGGAATAGATAAAAAGTAGCAAAACTAGCTCAATTACCAATTTACTAAATCCTAGACCACAATGATTAGGCCTCTACTAATCATTCAATGGTTCATAGTTGTTCTCTACAACAAATTTTCCCTCAAATTTTGGTATACCATCAATCTTTAACCCTTAAATGTAAATCACTCAGTCTATTACATTCAAGTACAAATTACATATAAATTATTAAATATGAATCTCTATATAATCGCTAGAAAGAGACTTGTTCTAGCACTCTTTTTGCAAATATTCATTTACTTGAGGATCCCTCCTTGTAGGGTTAATTCATATGACCAAAATTCAATTCGGAATAAATAAAATAGATTCTTCTTCAAACCTAATCAACACTCAAGTGACAGAAAAGTTTTCTATATCATAACTAACAATCATTAAGTTTGGAATAATGAGACAAGGTTAAGAAGAGATTCAAGAGTATGTATCTACTCAATTACATCTAATTTTCAAGAATCAAAACATGGTAATAAATTACATCTTAATGATAGAATGCATGTAATCTTCGTTTGTTATTACTATTATTATTATTATTATTATTATTATTATTATTATTATTATTATTATTGGACTGCAGGGATTAGTACTGAGCAGAATTGCACCTGCGAGAACATGGGTTCGAAATCGTTGGACTACCACTATAAACCCCAAATCTCACACAAATACCACAATCACACATTGAGGTTATATATGATTCAAACTAAGTTTGGTGGAATTAACACCATGAATCCCAACCACTTGGTCTACCCTTGACGAACCAATGCATGGAAGCTTTATTCAGACCTGTAGAAATCAAATAGTTTCTTCAGCTATGAAAGTTACGAGACTTAAAAGACAAATTCCCAAGGTTTTCTCATTGTGGGTTTTATTCTATATCAATAAATGACTTCTAATTAATCAATAAAATGGATTAATACTCTTGATAAGAGAGTAAAACATTTACTAAACAAATTTTACATGCTTATTAAACAAGGACGAAACTAGAAAAATCCCCCCCTTAAAATCCCCTCAAATCCAAATCTTTGAGCTTGGAAAACATTCTACAAGACATTTATGCACTTTTAATGAAGGGAAAGAGAGTATGTACATGTATTTTATGAAAGAAAAGAGAGTATGTATGCTTTTGTGGTTAAATAATGTTTGTATGCCTCTATTTTACTAAGAAAAAAATAATAATAAAACTGCCCAAAAACAATGGTGTAGGTCCTAATTAAGTCTAAGGTGTTTCATTAAGTTTTATACCAATTGGAAAGCCAAGTTTTAAACTATATTCTAGTATTATAACTTTTCCATGCAAGTTTCAATTTACAATTTCTAAACAAAAACAAAACCCCAAGAGAATTTCAAGTTACAAGATGATTATCTATAAATTGAACTTTCCAAAATTACATACATTTCTCTAATCGTTGTAGAAGATCCTCCCATGATGATTTTGTAACTCCAATCTTGCTCCAAGTATTATCTCCAACTCTATTTTTCCAAATATAAAATTTTCTTATCAGTTGAACACCCTACCAACTCTCAAGTGGGTACTCTTCTTCCCCAAGGACCCCCGAGCTACAACTGGTTGTATGAGAAGAGTAAAACTTCTAACATGTAGAATATGTGGCTCCTCCAAACTGTTTGAGGTCCCAACCTCTATGTTACTAGAACATTATTGAGACCAAACTCAACACCGAATCACCAAAAAAAATTGAGCATTACGACATCCGTCTAGCATTAGGGCGCAAAAAGGTGAGTTGTCAAGCCTATTCCTCCTTTATTATATAGCCTTCGAGGCTAATGCAATTTGTCCACCTAATGCAAAATACTAATTATCTTAATTACTAATTGCATTTTATTCATCCACCCATGTGTCATTCCATGCACAAGTAATTCTTTTATTTAAAATGAAAATTAGAGATTATTCATCACATCCCAACCTCTTCTCCTATTTTTACTCTTAGATGTTCCCGAGATCCTTTTGTTTTCCTCATTGAGTGGGTGCACATGAAATTGTTGTTTTCTATTTAGATAAAATTGCTTTATTTCTATTTAAATCACCATTTTCTAAATGCATTTCCATTTCCAATTATAAAGTAACTTCTATTTCCCTTTTCATAAAAATGTGCATAAGCCTATATGATCAATCAAACTACTCATGCAAGTTCTTTTGATTTCCCATGCTAAAATAAAGTGCATAGGCCAAAGGATATTTTTCTCCAAAGCATACATAAAGTGAATCAAATTCAATACTAAGGGTAAGACCAAGTTAACTCATAGTGTTCAAGTATTCAATACCAAGAGCTATACATGATCACTACAACTCTTCAAGTACCCTACACTAAGATCTAGACATAACATCTACAACTCTTCAAGTGCATGATACAAAGGGTGTCATGTGCCTATATGATCTTCAAGTACTACCTATTAGGATGTACCAAGGGTGCCATTTTCATACATTCTCTTCAAGTATCATTTTCAATGATGGGGGATGGCATCATGGTTGGAAATTAACCAACCTAATTCATTCACCACTAGTGAGAGACTAATGGTCATTGAGGGATAAGAATTGATACCTATTGTGTGACCCTCAGTTGGACCTCATAAGTGACTGAATTTTTAGCCTACCCTTATGGCAATGTGTAACCTCTAGACAAAAATATAGAACATATATTTTTCAACCTATTACATGGAAAGAAGGCTAAGTAGGTAGGAATAGCCAACCCAAACCTCCTCTCCTTGATGGTACTCATCATGTCACAACTTTTCACACAACCATTTACCCATGTGTAAGCTTATTTGGAAAATGTTTTTATGCCTCTACATGTGTCTAGAGACAAACATATCAAATAGCATTGTCTAATAATATTGAACAAATAATGAACAATGTCATGTACATTTCAATCATACATAACCCACCCATATTAGGTCTACATACTTTGACTCAATCTAGAGTCCATATGCACCTATGGTTATTCTTGGCGCAATTGATAAACCATCAATAGAATCATATAACATAATAGATTTCATCATATGGCCATGTATTCATTTCCAATATTCCATAGCATCACAATGGTATCAAAACATAAACGATAAAAGATATATGTACACATTAAGCAAGAATGAAATCAAATAAAAAACCTAGATCACATCCTTCATAAATGTATCTATCAACCACTCGGGTCAATCTTGTAACTAGAATGCCCTCAAATAATAACATCATATCAATTAAATAATGCCAAATAAAAAGAGGTATGCTACAAAATTTAAAGTTTTCCAAGACAATTAATGATAAAGGAAAGGTTCATGTCTACTATTCCAAAATTATATGTTTGTGTAGCTACAAAAAAAAAAATGTTGGAGATGAGTTGTTAGTAGAATATATTGTTAGTAGGCCTAAACCTACCTCCAAACAAACACAAGCAATCGGTCTTCCCTTAAAGGTCTCAATTGGATGCAAGAAGAAGACAATAAAATGATATTGTAAAACTTTTAAACTTTAAGAGTTTGTATTGACAATTCCTATTTATGGAACATTGAAAGATTCAATTCTCTCTAAAACATTTTTTTATTATTAAGTGTGACATTCTCATGGAGATTTGTTCAAAATAGTTATTGCATTGAATTTATTTTTATTTGTTGACTTGGGTTTTATAGATACAATGTGGGTTT
>SNQJ01S0060096.1:34601-54736 GCA_010110895.2 Picea sitchensis | reverse complement strand
ACTACATTTTCTAAAATGTGATCCATTTTGGGTAGGGGGTAATTATCTTTGAGGGAGGATTTATTTAGATTTCTAAAATCAACACACAATCTGATCTCCCCACTTTTCTTTCTAAGTGGGAACAGGTTTGCTACCCAGTCGAAGTATCTCAGTGGTACGATTATTTTTGTGTCCATGAGTTTTTTGACTTACCTTTCGACCACGGGCAATAAAATAGGATTGATTTGTCTGATTTTTTGTCCGAAAGGTTTGACACCAGGATTTAGGGGTATCTTTTGTTCAATCAAAGTGGTGTCATAGGTTCTCAGCGCTTCGTATGACCAAGCGAAAACGTCTTTATACCACCCGAGTAAGTCTTTATACTTTCTTTCTACCTCAGGAGGAAGGTACTTTGATATTTTTACTATCCTAGGCTCCTCTTCGGTCCCTAAGTCGCAGTCTTCAACCTCTTCAGTTTGGGGTTGCAAAGTCGATTTTAAGGGCATATCATTTTGGTCGAATAGTCTCTCCAGAGGGATTAGTCCCTTTGGAATCTGATTGTTCTTTAAAACTAAGATGCGATGATTAGCGATCTTTTCCTAGAACCCCTGAGGATCCTCTCCCTCTTGCATGATCCAAGTGTGGTTGTTTTGGTTTTCTTGGTCAATGTGAGTTTCGGAAAAGTCGTCTACCATTTTGAGGAACTTCCTGATTTTTTCGTCATCCTCGAACACTTGCCAGTGTTGGATGTTGTTTGGTATGGAAGTTGTTTTCCTCACCTCTATGTGGTACCTTAGTTTGAAAGCTGTAGGGGGGGAAAACGTTGAGGCTTCTTTGGCTAATGAATTGGCTTGCAGGTTTTCAACGCACGAGTTGAAATGAACATTTATCGACGAGAAGAAATTTTCTATTAAATCCCAGGCGTAATTCCTTTAAGATCTCAATCTTGGGTGTTTGGCCTAGTATTGTCGATTTATCTGTTTCACTATAAACTATGTGTCTCCGTATACTTCGAAGTTTTTGATGTTCATCTTCCTGGCAGCCTCCAACCCTAAGACTAGGGCCTCATACTCACATACGTTATTGGTGTAGTCTATATCCCACTGAAGCCTATAAGAGAAAGGAATCACAAATTCATTTTCAGGTGCTACAAACAATACTCCTACACTTGCTCCTTCATATGACAAGGCACCGTCAAAAAACATTTTCCAAATTCCATTGCTATACATTTTTTCGTCTATCTTTCCTGATTCACTTTCATTTATGTAATTGTCTTATGTACAACTATTTACACCATCATCGAAAGGAAAAATACAATTCCCTAGATCTTGATTGGCAACATAAACAGGATAATTGTTAGGATTATGTGGGTCGCTCACTGTGTATGCTAGCCTCATTTCCCTGTATAGCTGAGTAAATTTCCCACCAAACACAGGAATCATGGCGTAGGTCATGTCTAGTTGAAGAGACCCCCCAAGTTTGGCTACCCACAACCTAGATAGTATCAAGCCATACTTCGTAGGTATATCGACGATAATTACATCCATTAGGATGCTTTTCACCAGAACCTGTGCAAGAGTGACTACTAAATCTTGTGTCATACCCATGCACTTAACTCTCCTTGAATCGAAAGAGTAGAGGTCTCCATAAGGCCTGGTGATCTCGAGGCCTAGTCTATCCATAATAGACTTGGGCATTACATTATGTGAGGCTCCAGAATCTAGCATGCACTTATGCAGCAGTCGATCATGCACATTTAGGGTAATATAGAAGGGAGCGATGGTGTCTCTGGCACCCTCAAAATGTGGACCAAAAGTGATATTAGGCTTATCATATTCCAATTTTATCACGTCAGAGTGACTTTCTGGATCCAAAAAACCTATCATTTTGGTTATCTGCTTTCGATACACAAGATTCTTCGCTAATTTGACTAGAGGGATTGGTATTTTGATCTTATTTATCTCATTTTCAAGGCTGAAACCTACACTACCTTTGTTCGTTTCTCTGGTTGAAACCTCAGACTCCTTCTTTTCCAACTTGTTTGTTTGTGCTTATTTATTTCTCATGAGTTTATTTCTTGGTATATGTGTTTCAACTGTCTTAATTTATTTTGTTTGGGTCTCATCCTCTTTTACTTTGGGATTCTGTGAATCTACCCCTTTTATTTTTCTATTATGTATCTCAGTCTCCTTTGGGGTGGGCTTGTATATTTCACCTCTTGGGAGAATTTTCTTGGGTTGAGGAGTAGATGCAGGTTTGTTTCTAGGACTCATGTTGTACTTAGGTTGGACCTCAGCCATTATAGGATCGGTCACTTCTTGATAGACAGAAACATCATTGTTGTTTATGTCATCATCTTTATTTGATGGTTGCTGAGTGTCCAAGGACTTCTCGTAATATTCTTTAGTTAAATAAGGCTATGTGCAGTTGTCACCCAAATTTGTCACGTCTTCTTCCAAATCCTTGAAATCTTGCAGGTCGTTTCCTCCTATAAAATTTTCATTTTTTAAAGGAGTTTGGATTTTTTGGTCTTCATTTTTAATCTGTCTTTGTTGATTTTGAGGGTTGGGGTTTCTTCTGAATTCCCTCTAAATGAAAGGATCTACCTTGGATTGATCTCGCTCCATTATGGAAATCTTATTTGATAACTCTTTAATTATCCTGGCCATGTCATCCATTTTATCATCTGAGGATCTACTAGGCTCTAAGGGTCCCACTTGTTCCCTAAAACATTTGGTTTCTCGGTTTCCCATTTCTACCTTTGTTTTTAATTTGCCAGAAGCCATCATGTTAGATTTGATATCTACGGCATCATCTTGCATTTGGGTCAGGGTAGCCCCGGTCAGGGTAGCCCCTCTCCTTTCTCTCAACAAAAGTGTGAAATTGGGTTCGAAGGCTCCCGCAAAGGTTACCTTGGCTGCGAGTTGGGATGGTTTAACTTTGACTGGGATTTTATTATATAACTTGTTAAAGCTTTGAATGAATTCCATAACAGTTTCTGATTTTTTTTTTCTTAAAGACCTGAACTCGGTCAAATAGTACAAATGGTTTTTTCTTTCGCTCCATTGTCTAAGGAAAGCGTCTTCTAGGGCCTCATAGGATAATATCGAACTTGCGGGTAGACTTAGAAACTAGGTTCGTACCTGTCCTTGGAAGGTCTAAACAAATAACCTCGAATATACGTCTTTGTGTTCGAGACCTAGGATTTCTGCGAATTGATAAAAGAAATTTATATGTTCTGTCGCGGTTAGGTCCCCTTCCCCTGTAAATTTAGGTAATTTTTTCATGTAGTTTTCAGGGAGGTCATCAAGAGGAATAGGCAGGACCAGAGGTGCATATCTGGAAGCTACTTTAGTGAAAACACTGGGAGGCGGGGGCGGCGGTTGGCCCCCCCCCTCCTCCTCCTGGAGCTCCACCACCTCCTAAAACCCCTCCACCTCCCCCTCCTGCAACCTCCATCGATACTATTAGATAGGAAAATGATGCGTTATACAGAGGGTTCTAGAACACTAAAAGCTAATCTTTAGCTTTTTTGAGAGACGAGAAAACTGAAGAAGGGGGAAAAGGGATGTGAGGGCTTGGCTCCTGAGATTTGCAAGAGATGTAATCAGGGGAACCTGTGGATGTGGAATATGAGTGTATGGTATACTATTCAATACTCTGCGATATCGAGAAATCTAACTGAAGAGTTGGCGGGATATCGCTCACTGTTAAAATTACTGAGGGATTTTCACCTTTGTGTACACCAGAATTGGTCAGATGAATTTCGTTTTTGACTTCAGGGAGAGCTAAACTTGGGTTGAGGGTTTTAGGGGGGGATTTGTGTGAAGTCAGAGGTTAAAAAGGAATCTTATATTTGGGTTGTGTCTGCCTAAGTTGGTAGACCGCAGTGGTTGGCTTAAGGGAACCTCTTGTTTTCAGTATTTTTTCAGGATCGAAAATGGGCATGGTCTGTTTACCATCCGGGTTTTGTCTGGTGTTCCTTCGACTGGATGCCAGCTTACTTTAGTATGGAGTCACCAAGTGAATGATAAAAGAAAAATCCTTTAGAAGGTGTTCACCCTTTTTTCACCATCAAAGGGTAGAAACTTGCAAAAATGTCGATCTCCCAGGGAAAAGGTTTCGTAACTTTGTTCCCCGGCAACGGTGCCAGAAAGATGTTATTCCAGAGTCTGTACTTAAGGCTAAAAAGTATAGGGTCTAGGCATATGAAAGTGAGTAAAAGATAAAAAGGGGAAAAAATCAACCCTCAGGAAAAGGGAAGCTAAGGCTGATTTCTAAGTTGTCTTTGTCTTTCTTCCAAATGTTCCTGGATGCTAATATATTGTTCAATTGTGGCCCATGAACGTTCGAGTTCGACCCAGGTGATGGAGGTTTTAAGTATGGTTTCAAATAGGTTCAAAGAGATGTTGGTTTGATCTGATAGGCCGAGTTCAATGTTGGGCTGTCTTGCAAAGGGCATAGTCATGGAGGAATAGAAATTGAAAAGAAAATTCAAGGTTTAAGATGCTACTTCAATTTTTTAACCATATAACAGAGAATTTCTGAATCTGATGTTAAAAGTAGAAAACAAACCAAAGGCCTTCTCCCGTAACTGAATTAACTTTTTAAAGAATCATGTATGAAATGTGAGAAAACATTAAGCTGTCGACAATGTGAGGCTCCTATCAAGGGAGAATCTCGCCCTGTAAATAGAAGAAGAAAAAGACAAGAAGAAATCTGAAAAATCATAAACTATAGAGATCTAAAAAGTTCACAGGTATTGTACCTGTTGATAGCCAATACAGAGGAAAAACTACAAACGATTAGAGGACTAAAAAGTTGGTCACCATGGTAGAAGTTGCACTAAATTGTAGCTAAGCATTCATCAGAAATATATATGTGAAATGAAACTTAATATAAGATAACAGAGAAAACAAAACTCATAACTCAGTCTTCACGGAATCAGGAATCTTTGGATTGCTTTGTATTAATTTTCAAAAGGGAGAAAGTCTCTATTACAATCGTCCAAGAAAGGTCCCCCCGTTATTCTCACTTCAAAATGCATATTTATACAAACTTCTAAATGCTAGAATCTCAATCGTTCCAGAAGTTTTCGGTTACAAAATGGGAATTTTATGTGTTTCACTTCTTTGTCTTTCTCCTCCTTCCTGCAGGCAGAGCACATTCCTTTCTTTACTCTTTGGGTTCTAAAAATAGAACAGGTAGAAATATGTCATTATTTGACACTAGAAGCTTGCCCATTCACCTGCTCGGTGTAAGTGATGCACCTCTCCAACAACTAGGCTATCAACCTAGAAGGCTCTGCTTGTTCTCTTGCTTCAAGAGTGTAACAATCCTTCGCCAACTATGGTAAACTCTTTCCCACTTGTCGGTCCTCTGTGATGATGGAGCGCAATTGTAAACTTGGTTGTACTAGCCATTTGTCCATTTGGGTCATATCAACTTGGCTGATCTAGGATATCTCCACTTGCTGCTCCTCCATGTTTTCTTTGATGTTCAACAAATGTTTAGCTATATTGATTTTCCCAGTGTCCAAGCACTGCTCTCCTTATCAAGATCTAGCAAACCTTTACTTATTAAAGAGAACGTTTCCTCACAAAAACTCTTAACTTCGTTAGCTCTCCCCCTGCTTTTCAATATGTTCTACTCCCAGACCTTCAGTAGGATATTACCTCTGGTTTGTTCCGCGATGGATAATTTTGAGGTGCTGACCATCTCTATCCTCTCTGTAGCTATAACAATGTCTTGGAAAGTGACCTGCACTGCCCCATATTCTCCTTATCTCGAACAAATGTTCTCTAATATTTTCTCTATCGTCTAGAAATGGTCCTAAATGATTCTCACATTTTCCGACAAGTTTTTTTGAGCCGTAAGTACCTTATGTTCGGATTTCGGCAGCCTGTGATATGAACATCTTTATGTCTACAACCTGTTTCTTGGCCACCTTCAATTTCGACTGCAACTCTATAATCTGTTGCCCCTGTTGGCTTACCTGTGTTTGGCTAGTTTGCGTCGACTGGTGCACCTGCTCGAGGTCGGACCTGAGCTTCTCGATTTCATGAAGGTTGGTTGTTTGGGCTTCCTCAAGGCTCTTGCTCACCTCATCCATGACATTCTCTTCAGCAGTAGCTACCTTAGCTTCGAATTTGCTTATTAGGAGGTTCTTTTGTTTCAACTGGGCCGTCAAAGTCCCAACTGAGTACTGATTCGCTGTAGCATAAGCCCCTAGCATCTTGGCTATCTCCTCTGCAAATTTTTCCTCTTTTGCGGCCTTTCCATCTGTCATGATTTTAAATTTTTTAGCTACTACGACCTATTTTTGATAAAATCCTTTCCTTACCACGACCTTTCTTTTCTTGTCAAAGAAAAATTCATTGGGAGGCAGCTCCTCTATAGAAATAGGCATCAGTTCTTCATTGAAAATCCATCCCTTGTCAGGATTCCCCTTTGTGAATTGCAAGGGTGTGACAATAGCAATCAGACTGCCCATTTTCTCGGATGTTTGTTTTGGGGTGACTTCTATAACCGGCTCGTTTGGCACGAGTGAAAGTGAGTCGCTTGATCCCTGTGAAGGTATCTCTACTTGGCCTTGGGCCTTCTTGCCTGGTGCGCCCTTTTCAGGGTTTCCTTCCTTCTTCTGGGGGACTTTGTCTCCTAGCTCTGAGGTTCCAGTCTCCCTGGTTTTCCCTTGGTCCTTCTCCCCACTAGGACTTGAGTCCTTTTCACATTTGTCTCCCGTCTACTTTGTGACTAGAAGCTCTGGGGCTTCACCTTGTAAAATCTGGGGGAGACAACTCTTTTGGTGTTCTCGAAATTTCAAAAATTCGTCCATGTCTCTAGGTGGCAAGGCTTGAATCTGACTTAGGACTTTCGTGAAGGACCTTGCACCCCTGAATATTTTGTCATGTGGGGAATCCTCGTGTTCATACCTCTTTAGGCTGCAACTTGCCAGGTGATTGCTCAGAACCTTACTGGGGTCATGCTTCTTAAACTCAATGTCTACCATATTTATTTCTTCTAGAGCCGCAGCCTCAGCTTTGGCGTGGCCAATATCTAACAAGGAATATGCACCAATATAAATAGGGAAGGGAGGCCATACCTTTTTGGATACTCCTTTGAGATCCTTGCTTATCCTGTCGAGCACAGACTGTTTGGCTATCTCACGGCAGAATAGCTTATCTGGTAGTAATAGCGGGAGGGCATATGGAGGGACAGAGGTGCCGAAAACCCTGATATATGAAATTGTTTCCTCTAGATACCAATCTTCCATGCTGCTTAGGCTGGTCACAACATTGTCTGATATCCTGGGAGGCGGCTGGCCAAAAATGGCAACATGAAGTGGCACCATTACCTAGTTGAAGATCTCATAGATGAATTCTTTTGCGTTATCCTCCCAAATATTCAAGTGGTAGATGTGGATGGGCTCTGTACTAGATGGAGTCCAACTCCATCTCATTAGAGGGAAAGGCATCATGAAACAAATGGCATCCATGATGTAGGAGGACATGAAAAATAAAGTCACTTTCCTACTCGCCTTTTGTGCTCAATATTCGGTAATTCGACTGGTTAAACTATCTGACAACAGTTTGGCCCAGTCGAAAGAAAGACCTTTAGCGACTGTATGAATCAGAGGCACCCACGGGAGAAAACAATGTGTGGTTTCCTCCCTCCCATACAGCCTACAGGTCATCATTGCTATATACCTGAATGGTGGCTCTAAGGAGGAGACTGAATAAATTCCATTAGAATCCACCCTAAATTTTGCAGGGTGCGAAACCCAATCCCTGATCAGATAGAACAATTTTCTGCCATATTGCTCGCATTCCTTCTCCTTGAAACCTTCTAGAAATTCAGCACTGTGCGTGAAGTTTGGTGTGGCTGATAGTTGATACATTGCCTGCAAATGTTCTGGTCTAAAAGTCCCAATCGTCACCTTCTGCTCACTGATGATAGTCCTGGTCAGGATATCCACATAGTCTAGCGCCCATCTAATCATATCATAATAGGGGAGGAGCCCTGGTCTTGCCGTTATTTTTTGCATTTCTCCTGAATGACAATTTTGTATTTGGTGGCCAAATCATCCTTCTCATTATCGCTGGAATCATCTGAACAATTCACCGATTCAGACTGAAGAATGTCGGAGATGTATGTCCAGGTTTTGACAGTATTAATACTTCGGGGTGAAGTATCGGAAACAGCATCGGAGCCCTAACCTGAAATTTCGGCAGCCGCCTTGAACACCTTTCGTGGATCCATGAAAGAGAATTATGTACGCAAATCACCTGTAGTAAGAATTGTAAATACAGACAAGAGTTATCCTGATGAAAAAAGCTCTACATGCAAAATAGAAATAAAATTGAAATAATGAAACAAACTCCTTATCTTAGTCATTTAAAACACTGGTGTCCTTGTGAACCAAACGGTCAAATCGCTTAAAGAAATATTTAGCAGTAAAAGAGAGATCCTACTATCTGTCACCTCGCCGTAGTCCAAATAAATGCCATAATTGTTTGACGAGTCATAGCACGAATCAGTGAAAAAAACATTTAAAATTACTCTGCGGACAGTGCGTATTAAAGTTTTCATTGATGCATTGATTAACCTTGCTTAGCCCCTTTAATTAATTTTATTTTAGTCTTTAATTTCCCCTTTTCGGCATTCGTCGTATTGGGAGAAATCACTCCTATCCTTTGAGCCCCCAAAACCTGAAATCGCGATGATGTGATTTAGTTTAAAAAACGTGATCTGACTTAAGCTCTTAAATAACACATGCTTAATTAATAAAAATCACGACTTCATGACTCGGGGCTACGAAGGTATAGTTTTTTGGGAGAGCGATCATCGAGTCGCGAAACCCCGATAGTGCTTAACTAGGGTTTAAAGTGACTTACCCCTGACACCAACCTGGGTGAACTTTTTAAAACCGTTTCGCGACTTTGCATATCGGAGTTTGAAAACCTTGTGACTTGTAACTCTCGAAGTGTGATAGTGCGAGGTAATAAAATGCGATAGACTTGCTTAACGGTTAAGCGACGGTGACTTAGGACTATAACGACCATCGCCACTTCGCATGTTAGGGTAAAATTTGATTTCAAGAATTACATTTCAACACTTGTAAAAGGCAGCTCCAACATGAAATGTCCTGGTGTTCCCTCCTATCACGTTCTACTTTGACTCGAAATAGTTCAGACACACACTCCTTGCACTAGCTCACAGAGTTTCAATGCTCTGTTGTGCACTCCTTGCGCTTAACTTAAAGAACCCAAAAATAATTCAGCAAACCCACAGATAGATGATTCTATCTCTATCTCTGCAGATGAAAACCTATCTCATACATATACTCATACATATACAACATAAATTCATGAACACACATATAACATTCATAAACATGCACAGAAAGCATCTCATGCAGGAAAAACTGCTCTTTCTATTAATATGAATGTTTGTTTTACCGTGTGTACAAAATATCGGACTACGACAAAGTCTTAGCTCTCAAATATCCTCTCTTTGGATTACAATGATTTACAATTGATCTTCAGTAGCTTCTCAACGAATTCTACTTGGAATATGTTACAAAGATTTATACAAGAGGGGCTTGACGATATTTCCCTCCAAGCTACACTAGTGGTGTCTAATCACCATTCAAAATGCCTATCTAATGAGGAAGATTACAATGAGTGGAAATCTAGTCTGAATCAGATCTATATCCTTCCTACCATCATCCACATAAATAAACCTTATCTACAACTTGTGTGAAAGCACGAATTGTCTCTTCCAGTCTCACAACATTCAATTGCCTTAATCACATTTAAATTCTAAGGGGAAAATGAGAGTGCTGACATCTCTTCCCTCCCTGAATGCACACAACTATGCTACACAACTGATGTGTGTTGAGGTGGAGTGATGCTCCTGCATCACCATGTCTTGCATGCCTTGATTTTTCCACCATATCCCTTCTACACCTATTATGATGAATTTGTTCACTCTATAGATTGTTTACACTACCTCCTTGGAAATTCATATGCTCTTCCCTCTCACAATAGAAACATACACATGCACTTATTCTTCATAAAGGATGCACACACCTCAAAAAGTGACTAAACATATAAAATTCATGAAAATTACATGCTCTTGAGTACGGTTTATGGGAAAATGACTTTTGTAACTCCCTAAAACCCATGCCAAACTATCTCAACCATCCTGAATTGTTATAAACTGAGGTATAACAGAAGGAATGGATACAAGAACTAATGCAACAATATATTTATCTCCATGCCAAAATAGTTAATTAATAGGTTGTTGTTTCCCAAGGTTTTTATGACCTTAAGACCTCAAGGATCCCTCGAGGATGGAGGAATATAGACAATATTTGTGAAAGGTGGTGCTAATGGATCGGGTATAACTTTTGTATCATTTTTTCCTTTTAATAAAGTGTATATCTCTCTCTTCTTTCCCTCCCTCAAACTCTAAGGTAATATTCAACATTTTTTCTCTTTCAGTGTTTGGTTAAAGCGCTAACTTACTTGATAGTTAGTTAAGGTAGTTATTTCATTCTTATTTTTCTTTCTACCAATCATGTTTGAGAAATGTACTTGGTTTTTTTTTGTACATGATAAAGTACAATTGGTACATAGACAAATTTGGGGATACGTCTCCAACCAAGCAACGAGACTAGGTAGGTCCTGTCATAACTAACTGGTAGTTGCATATAGGCATTATAGACATACCTTACTGAGATAATTGTATTTTTTTTATTCTCTATATTAATAGTCCACCCTAGCTATAGGATCATTGTTATTCACAATAGAACTGGTGAATCCAATGGGGATTACCTCTTTGAGTTTTTCTTTGTCAAACTTACTTCCTTTCTTTTGTGGCTTCATTAAGAATTTTCTATTAATGTTTTAGTTTGATTACCTCTCTTCTAGTATAGTAGTCTAGTTTTCAAGGATTTTTTGAGGGTGTTCTAAGATTTTTTTTCCCATAACTGAGTATGTACACACCTTTCTCTTGGGAATATAGTGTACATAAACTTTTTTCCTTTAGTAGAATAGAACACATATGCAAATTACTAGACAAGGAAGTGCATACATGCCTTAAGTATTAATTTTTCACATGTTTCTACCTTTCTTCCATTATATTTTGAATTCTTTTCTACTTTAAGGGTTAGAGTCTAATTGTAGTAAGTTGTTTATTTTGAATTAGTGCAATCTTGTTTTCATTCAATTAGGTTATTTTGAAAGAAAGAAAAAAAAAATATCCTTCCATTTATTTTTATTTTTCCAACTTGTGCATTGAAGTAGATGTTGATTAGTTGGATTTTTCATTGAGTTGCTAGGTAACTAGGGACGCACTATTATAGTCTCACAAAACAAAAAAAATATTGTGTTTTCAATTGCACTGTAATTTTATTAAAGTTGTTCATTTGTTGAAAACCAAGTACATTGAAGAATTAAAGTAAAGATATTATTTTTTACCAATGTTCTTAATTTTTCATTTGCAAAAGTGTTTGAAAGACATAATAAGTTTCACTATCACTTTTTTGAATAATAAACATCCTATAAATGAATTCCTGACTTAAAATAAATAAGATTTTTTATTTTATAAAAACCAAAAATAGTCTACCATTAGGACCTTGGTGTAAGATTGGAGAGTAAACTATCAAAGGACACAACATGAAACTAGAATTGAATAGTGAGTGAAAGTGAATTAGTAGAAATAATCCCTTGTCGGGAAAGCACCTCTAACATAGGTATTAAGAATGAGTTCGTGCTAGGATATATGGAGGTGATATCCCAAGGTATTTCAATTGTTTTGGTGTTTGTTGGATTTGTATGTGTACAATGGTTTCTAGAAGTGTTAGGTCCTCTAGGTGGCATCACTTCTTTGAAGATTTGGGCCTTATTTCCCAACCCACCAGTGTGGTCTCGACCCATGACCATTCAGTTTGATCGCAAATTGTGAAGTGGTAATCTTATTGTACTTTCCTAGGATATATTATAGGTGATTGTGAATGGCAAGTTCTCGTGGTACTTGACCGAAACACATAATCACCTTTTCATCTATGCTCAAGGGTGCCCATGTTAGCAAGTGTACTTTCACCTTGTTTGATTTTTGTGGGTAGGTTATCATAACTATCCTCCTAACTATCTCTCACACATTTGTTGGTTGGTCTTGGGACTTAATCAACCTATATAAGTTTTTAAAAGGCTCTCTTGATCAATTGTCGACTATTTTGGATCTAGTTCCTAACAACCCTACGCTGATCTTTGGAAGAATAGTTTATTTTTTTTATCACACATAGGACTTTTGTAATTTAGTACTCCTTGTTTGTTTGTTATATGTACTAATGTTTTCCTTGTGTCATTACTTTTGAATCACTGATTCAAATTGGAAAACTAAAAACTCTATTTCTCTATAAGCACCTAAGGTTTTTTTCAAGAAACCATGGAGCCATATCCACAAAGGAATATGATGAATAACACTTACTCTCCTCTAAGGAATCTAGTGGAAGAGACTCAAGAAACTTGAAGAGTCATGCAAAAGAAGAGCCCAGTGAGGAAGAACTCTTTTCGTAGGGATTCTTAAGATGTTTGGATGATCATATACTTATTCCTCAGATGGTTCCATCTACTCCATAGAATAATATTGTAACAACCCTCTGTTACGCCTAAGAAAAATCGAAGTGCAAAAGGTAAATTTTTATTTTTATTAAGAAATTAACATCGACATAAGATTACAATAGCACCTACTCAACAACATCATAATAAAATGTAGTACCAACTAATCATGAAGGAATCACTAAAAACACATTCAACGTGTCAACGAAGTACATAGACACATAAACATAAATAATGTAGTAGGTTAAAACATCATAATTATCTTGAAACAAATTACAACAACATTCAATCAGATAATTAATATAAAATGACTATCTGCCCAACCTACCTTGTAAGGTTAGGACCTCCAAGACACATAAGAAACACTCAATCCTAGGTTCCAATTGATTTTAACCATTTAAGGTCTCTTGGTTGGAGACTGTTATGGGGAACAAGGAGGTGTCTACATCCCACTAGCACAATCAATACAAGAACTAGTTGATCAACAACATCAACGATCATCCATTTCATCAATACATCAATCTTATTCATCAATCAATCATGGTGCAAGGGTAATCAATATCATTATCAGTCATACATCCACAATTAAATATTCGATGCACTCAAGAGTAAAACAATTCTAGAACAATCACAAGTCAACTTAAGTAGAAGCACAAGAGAAAGCTAGTCACTAAATCCGTCATATATCTAATAAATTCATGATGCTAGATTAGTTAACAATTAAATTCAAGGTGAAAAGGAATAATGACAAAGCAATCACACACCCACTTAAATTAAGGCGTGCAAGTACATTTTTTTACTAAATGAATCATGCATCACCATTATTGCAAGGCGTGCGGGTAATCAAGATAAATCATTTTACATCCATCGTTAATCCAATGCACAAGCAATCCAATAATTTAATCACAACACAATCCATGGCACAAGGTAATATATAACTCAATCATTCATCAATTATTAATTATTCATTTCACCAAAGCTAACTATCGATTTATCTCATGATGCAACCAAGCTACCTACTCAACAAATCATGCATCAATTTAAGGGAAACAATAGTAAATTATACACATATCGGTATACATCAACATTGTTCATAACGCAGAATGCATCAACATTTATATCGTGGCACGCAAATGATTTATTTACTTAAGTAATCACCCCTATACATTTTCAAGGTACACAAACAATCTAATTGTTAAATTGATCATACATCAGCATTAATCAAGGCACTCATGTAATCAAATCACATACAACATTCAATACATATCTTTTAATACATGGCAAAAATAAGTATCAATTCCAATTTGTGCGCAAAGTAGTCATGTTTTTCCAAGATGCTTACAATTTACATTGTAAAGTCCCCAACTTAGGTGCTATTAATATATAGTATTCGTTCAAAAATTTAATTCATACTCAAGTAAATTCAATACATCACCTATAATGCATGCATGAATAGAATTATTTCATTCATTTAGACTGACCCCAAAATAAATCAAGCATTTAGTAGAGACTATTATTGACATGTCATAGATATCTAAGGTGCTCATTAAAATTAACATTGAGATATAAAATGACACTTAACAATGAATATTAAACTTGAGTACTTCTAGACATCATAATGAAAAGGATACATATAAAACTATGTGATCTCATTGAAAGAAGATATCTTCCTTTGAATATTACTAACTAAAATCAAATGAAACTAAACAACACTCCAATCTAATGCCAAAACAAATGTAGGAATAAGAAAAAGGCATGGACTTAATAACTTAGAGACATGAAGGAAAAAAATGAGTTCGTAAATTCCCCAACAACGCAGAGATAAGGAAATTTCTAGGAAAAAATAGTGAGCAACACACAAAGATAAAAAAAGTAAAAGCTCATGTTGGTTCTCCCGCAATCTAGCACATTTTACACAAAAAACGGTAGAGATGAAGATGGTAAAAATGCATGCTGGTTTCCCCAACAAGATAACATGTTTTACACATAAAAACATAGAGATAAACAAGTTACATGGATGATTTTAGGGGCTAAATTTCGGTCATGGGCTAATTTTCCATGGTTTTTCCAAAAACGAGATTCGTTATTTTAAAAATGATTCGCCAAAATTCTATAGGATAAAATTATTTTACCTTAAAAATTGCCAAAATTTTATAAAAACTATATAAAATCCTTAGAAATTTGAATATTTTTACAAAAATATCACCAAACATTTATAATTGGCATATGAAGGATAAGAAAGATTCGCCAAGGTTTCTACATTTTAAAATAAATTTCCATCCTTAAAATCATCCCTGACAAGTTATAACCACATGTTGTTTCCCCCCATTGTTTGAGCACATTTTTACACCAAAAACATAGAGGTAAGGAGGGTAAAAACTCTTTCTAGTTTCCCTAATAGTTTGAGCATTGTTTTACAACAAAAACATAGAGGTAAGGAGGGTAAAAACTCTTTCTAGTTTCCCCCACATTCTGAGAACGTTTTTACACCAAAAATGTAGAGGTAAGGAGGGTAAATTTCTTGGGCATCCTTCATAAAAAACGCAGAGGTGGAATGTGTGTTGGTATAGTAAAACTTCATTGGAGAGTGAGAAAAAATGTGGGTAAGGATCAGAAGAATTTTTTATCAGTTCCAAATCAATTTTGGCTGGCAACGACCTCCTTAGAGAAAAAAAAATTATTTGGAAAAAAAAATGTGTTATGGATTGGATAATACAAACTCAGGTTCAAATTAAAGGGTAGTGATCAAACATTTTGTATGTAGACATTCAAGTTTAGATTGAAATTAACCAGGCGGTGATCAAATATTCTTTATGTAGACACTCAAGCTCAGATTTGAAATTAACAATGGTGGTGGTCTAACATTTATATATGTATGCATTCAACTCAGATTTGAAATTAACAATGATGGTGGTCAAACATTTCTATATGTATACATTCAAGCTCAGATTTACATTAA
The DNA here is from genome assembly GCA_010110895.2 of Picea sitchensis. Taxonomy (NCBI): domain Eukaryota; kingdom Viridiplantae; phylum Streptophyta; class Pinopsida; order Pinales; family Pinaceae; genus Picea; species Picea sitchensis. The sequence continues at coordinate 39,172 of SNQJ01S0060096.1, read as the reverse complement.
ATATGGCAGTGAAATTAGTAGGAATCCACCTCTATCATTTATAAAAGCATCTAGGAGCTTATCTCTTGATCTTAAGATCTCACGCAGTTATGCATGGTAAAAAAAAACACTAGATTATACAAATTAATCCAATGCGATTATAAATTTAAATAAAAATATTGTAATCGAAGGTGAGAAGTTGATGATGATATCCCACAATTCTGTTATGTCCCGCTTCATGCTCTCTAACCGTGAAGACCTCAACGGTACCTCCTGCCCAATTCTATGGGTACTCTTCTTCCCCCTTATCCCCCCAAGCTGCAAAGGGGCCACACACAAACAAAACCAGAAAACTCTATCTCCCATCTCACCTCGCAAGATCAAGCTACCACTCTCTCTTTTTCGAGCTGAGTATCCCAACTCTCATAAGAAAAATAAGTCAAAGAAATTTTGGTAGCATAAATTTATGCATACAAGTCATGATCCATTCCTCCTCGTAGCCATTTCTTTTATATAATTTTTCTTAGTGTCCACTTGCCAATTGCACATTAAATTCATTAGGAATTACTCTCCCCCATACACTTGTCACATGATCCCTTAGTTTCACCAAAAAATCACTATTTAATTTAATTAAATGTCAATTTCCTTAACCCATCCTAAAAGCACTCCTAAAATCACTCCTAACTTTGTCTCTTTATTCACTCTATTTCCTTTTAAATGGTTGATGCCTTTCTAAAACTTAGTTGTGTTTAATTTAGGAAAGTTCTTTAGTTAGACTAGACTAGATTCCTTTATATGCTTCCACATTCCTTTTTATATTTATTTCCTTTCTTATCTTAGTTCCAATTTGGTTTTTTTTTGCACACATTTATATAATTAAATCTTTATAAAAAAAGTTTTACTGTTTAAATTCGTAACTTGATTTTTCTTCATCCCCCATCATTTATTAAATTTATAGTCTAAATTTTTTTCTTCTTACCCACTTTAGACTTAGGTTCAAATTTTTAAATCAGGCTTAGCATTTTTTGAGGATATTTTATAATTAATAAAAAATACTAATTTAATAATTATTTTAAGTCCGACCATGTCAAAACAAATATTGTTTTCTAGGCACCTAGGTTCATTGACTCACCTTTATTAAAGATCACGATGTGTCCTTCAAGACAGACTCCATGCTCCAAGGGTGCCACTTGCCTTTATTCAATTTTTAACTACGCGATGTGCCCTTCAAGACGCACTCTGTGCTCCAAGGGTGCCACTCTCCTTTGACTGATTTTGGTAGTTGTCCAACCCTTGGAGTCAATACTCCATCAGGAAACCATGTGAGATATTAAGGGCCTCTAAGGAATAAGGACCATGCCTTATTGTGCGCCCCTTAGAATCTTTGTGGGCTATTGTCTTAGTCTTCCCTCACATCATTGTGGATATGTCGAACTAGGTAATCGTTAACCTACAATTCAAGCCACGATGAGAGTTCTAATAGGATGTGGCAAGGCTGTTGCCACACCTTTCCCTCAATTTCTGGTTGTTGTGCATAGCCCCTTTACTCCTTATGTGATTTTGATTAGCAATAAATCGTCAGCGTGCATCCATCATGAAAAACTGTCAACGATCCATAAAAAACATCATAATATACTCGATCATATGTCACATATTCATAAATAGAAATACCCAAACCATATAGAGTCCACTCCCTGACTCGATCCAGAGTCTAAGGATGTCCATTGATTCCATCGACATCCTCAATCTGTCGATTTTCTTGTACACTCAAGAAAAACCCGTCAATATCACTTGTCTATACATAGATATCAAATAACATAACATCATAATCCAACAACATCATCATCTAAATCCATAAGAGAAACAGACAACCATATACAAAACTGGATCACTTGCACACAAATGTCCTCAAATAATAAGTCAAATCATGTGCATGAAAGAGAGGGATGTTACAAATATCATTCCAATCGAGGTTATGAATTTCATTGATATGAATCCATCAAACTTTAACCTTTTTCCCTTTGATCCTCACAACCCTCTCCTTTTGCACACTCAAAATTTCAAGAATCCAAGTCACATTGTAAATCCTTTTCAGAAATGGTCTATAATGGAAAATTCCATTAGTACTTCAAGTTTCAGGGGCACTCATACCCCCATATGATTATTTTAGTGGAGGATTCAATACTTCCATCTCTATTATACCTATTATAATAAATTTTACACTAGTTTTCCAAGCATTAAGTAGAGGTCGAAGACAATTTGTAATCAATCCTAATAGTAGTATGGGAAAAAACCCTCCACATCACATGGTGGTAATGACTTTTCCTTCAGGATGTTGTCAATTAGGATTACACATGTAATAGCTACTACACCACCCATATTCCCTATATTTAAAATGTTAGCAGGGAGATGGTCTACCCCTTTCCTTTCCTTTCAATTCCTACAGAGACATATCTCCACATATGTTCCATACTTCAAAAGTGAATATTTTCCAAATTATGGATTGCCAATGGGAGGAATTCCCTTCATGGGAATGAGAAATATAATGAGTGGAGAATTTCCTCCATTTTTCCAGATCCCAAAAATCGTCCCTCAAAAAAATGGATTCCAAGACAACACTACTTTTTCACCCAATACAAGTTAGATGCCAGGAAATTATTTTGTGAGTACCTATTAGATGATGGGGATAAATCCTAGAAATTGGAACTTAGTAACTCAAATGATACCACCTTTCTTATCAATGTTGAATATTCCTAATTTGATGAAGCATACAAATGATCCAATGTTACATGTTCCATACTAGCCCCCGGTTCCCATAAAGTTACATTTAGAGATATGTAAGTTTCAAGGAAAAGGTAGATAAGATCCTACAAATCATGTTATGAAATTTTGTATTTGGTGTTCATAAAATCCATTTATGTATGGCTCCATTAGTACTATGATTTTCCATTCCATCTTGACGGGAGTGAAAATGAAGTGGAACATCGATCTCCCATGAGCTTCATTTAGAAACTTTTATGCTCTTGAATTGAACTTTATGAAGCATTTTTTGCTACTGATCTGCTATGAATCAGGGAAGGATATTTTTTCTACATTCTAGCAAGACAATTACATTCATATATTAAACTACATCCAAGAATGGAAGAGAACATGCCAGATGATCAAAGACCATGTCCTTGAAAATATTTTTTTGGAATCGTTGCTCAAGTACCTATTGCCTTATATAGTGAAGGATGTCACTCCGTCGGGGGTTACAACCAAGGAAGAAGATATTTTTAGAGCCCAATAATTAGACTTGGTTTACTTGTAGTCTAGGGTTATTTATGAGATATTTTCTAATGTAATAAGGCTAAGAAAACGTGATGATGGTGTGATTGGTTCTACAGAGAATGATGAAAAAACTCAAGTGATGAATCCAATGAGATAGATGTAATTATACCCACCTACAGTTTCACACGGTGCTCCATCTACTTCTACTCATGTTCAATCATCTGATGTCCATATAGTTCATAAACCTAACTTTAAGGAAAAACAACAACCCCAGGGAAAGAAGAAAAATAAAAATAATAAAGGGGTTGGAGGAAATAACAAAAACATAAATAATTCTAGAGGGTGCAAGAAAGAAAGGAAGAAGATCAAATTTTTCTACAAGATTTGTAATAAATACCATCTCAAACATCAATTCTATAAACTGTTGGAATCCCAGTGACTATTTTGAAAATAGGGAGGCCCACTAACAACCGATTGTTTTGACTAGCCCATTTCCTCTACAAGGACAAAACATGGTTGTTGGAATTCCTAGTATCCCTGCACCTCTGCAAGGGGGAAACCAAGGTGCCCCTCCATAAGGATCCAACCCATATAATGTTTTCATGTGTGAATGTGGCATTGATGTATACACTTGGGATCATAATTATGATTTTCATGTAATTGGGGATAAAGGAAAATAAAAATATATGACTAATATGTTGGACCCTCTCCACATAGAGAAACCGATAATCAATGCAATCTCGCACCTTCCCAATTCTAGGGTTTCTCAAAACTATAACATAGTTGAATATCTATCCTAATATAGTTTTGTGATGTATGCCTTAGAGGTCCTCCAAATTTTCCCTACGTACGGAAGAGCATTGCTATTGGCTATCAATGTTTTTTTATTCTAATGATTATCAACTAATAACATTTGACCCTAACAACTTGAATTTGTTACTTCATCGTTATGTGTTAAGCCATAGAAAGATCCCAATTATGTAAAAGACCCCTTATTAATCCCTAAATATTTAATTATTACATTTATAGTTTTATATTTGTATGTCAACTAGAACCCTTCACTGCAACCTTTCATTATAATTGTATGCTTTGTCTCCTATATTTATCAAGGAGACCTAGTCTTAGGAGGATCTTATCTCATATAATATTGTATTCATAATTGGATATATTGTATAAGGAGGTTCCCCCATCAAAGTGGATTGCATTCATCAATTTTTTATCATTTTTAAGGTGTTGGATCATAAAATTTGGTATCATAGAATCAATCCTAGGGTTGTTCTTCTACACACGAGTTATCTTGGAATTTTCCCTATAATTTTTTT
>SNQJ01S0060096.1:0-12391 GCA_010110895.2 Picea sitchensis | reverse complement strand
TTCTTGAGTCAAAAGAGTAAATATCTCCATAAGGTATGGTGATCTGGAGGCCCAATTTGTCCATAATAATTTTAGGCATCATGTTATGGGAGGCTCCGGAGTCTAGCATGCAATTATGTAGTAGTTGATCGTATACATTTAAGCTGATATAAAAGGGAGCAATAGTGTCTTTGGCCCCTTCAAAATGTGGACCAAAAGTGATGTTGCGTTTATCATCTTCCAGGTTTAAAACATCAGATTGGCTTTCTAGCCTTGAGACACCTATCACTTTGGTAATCTGCTTTCGATAAACTGGGTTTTTTGCTAATTCTACCAGAGGAATTGGTATCTTAATTTTATTTATCTCGTTTTCAAAACTGAAAACTCCGCTCACCTTGTCTGTTTCTCTAGTTGGGACTTTTGAATCCTTCCTTTCCGACTTATTTGTCTGGACCTCTTTATTACTCATGATCTTGGTTGAAGGTGTAATTGTATTAGCTGTTTCGGTTCCTTGTGTTTGGGTCTCAACTTTTCCCACCTCAGGTTCTTGTGAGTTTACTACTTTCACTTTGTTGTTAGGTAGCAAGGTTTCTTCCTGAGTAGGCTCATAAGTTTGACCTCTTGGGAGAATTTTCTTAGGTTGAGTAGTTGAAAAGGGCTTACTCTTAGATCTCAGATTGTACTTAGGTTGGACCTCAACCATTATCATTTTGGTTTCTTCTTGAGAGCTACGAAGGTCAGTATGATTTCTTTCTTCACCCTTAACTGATGATTGTTGAGTGTTTAGAGATTTTTCATAATCTTCTCTAGTCAGATACGGTTGTGTACAATCATCACCGAAGTTTGTGACATCATCATCTGAATCTCTGAAATCTTGGAGATCATTCGTTCCTATAAAATTTTCATTCATTAGGGGAGCTTGTATTTTTTTATCTTCGTTTTTTATCTGTCTTTGCTGGTTCGGGGGGTTGGGGTTCCTCTTGAAATATTTTTTGGCGAAAGAATCGGCTTTGGCCTGTTCTAGCTCCATTCTAGATATTTTATTAGACAACTCTTTAATTACCCTGGCCATATTGTCTACTTTGTCATATGTGTATCTATTAGACCCTGACGACCCTGCTTGTTCTCTAAAGCATCTAGTTTCTCGGTTTCTCGTTTCTACTTTAGATTTTAGCTTACCAGAAGCCATCATATTTTTCTCAATTTATACAGTGTCATCTTTCATTTGGTTTAGAGTAGCTCCCCTTCTTTCTCACAAAAGGAGTGCAAAATCTAGTTTGAAAGCCCCCGCGAAAGTTACTTTGGCTGCGGGTTGGGACGATTTAACCTCGGCTGGGATTTTGTTATACAGCTTGTTGAATCTTTGAATAAACACCATAACTGTTTCTAAATTCTTTTTTCTTAAAGACCCAAACTTGGTTAAATAATATAGGTGGTCCTTTCTTTCGCCCTATTGTCTAAGGAACGCATCTTCCAGGGTGTCATATGATAAGATAGATCATGTAGGTAGACTCTGAAACCAGGTTCGGACCTGACCTTCGAAGTTTTGGACAAGAAGCCTCGAATACACATCTTCATGTTCGAGACCTAGGATGTCTGCGAATTGATCAAAGAAATTTATGTGTTCGACTGCGGTCATATCTCCTTCCCCAGTGAATTTTGGCAAGTTTTTTATATAATTTTCGAGAATGTCGTGCAGAGGAACGAGCAATACCAAGGGAGCGTATCTTGCTGTCACTTTAGCAAACACTCTGGGAGGGGGGGAAGGCCCTTGGCCTCCATATCCTCCCCTAGGAGCACCTCCACCTCCTCCTCTGAAAACCCCTCCACCTCCTCCTCCGGCAGCTACCATCGTTATTAGTGGAAAGTTGTAAAGGGGGTTTTGGAAGATTAAAAGTGAATCTTTACTTTCTTCATGGGGTGAAAAATCCGAGGATGAATGGTAAGGGATGCGAGGGCTTGGCTCTTCCGAATTGAAAGATATGTAATCAGGGGAACCAATGGGTGTGGAAGCTCGATGTGTGAAATATTCTTCGAGACCGTGTGAGGTCACGAAATTCAGCTGAAGAGTCGATGATATATCGACAGTAGATAAATTTTCTGCAGGACTTTTTCCTTTATGTTCTATAGGTGTTATCGGATGGGTTTCGCTTCTAACTTCAGAGTAGTTTGATGTTAGATCCTTAGTGTTGAAGAGAGGGCGGCATGAAGTTGAAGGTTCAGAAGAACTTTTGGTCTTCAGTTGTGGGTATTTAGGCTGATAGATTGCAGGGGTCCGCTTAAGAGAGCCTCTCGCCTTTAAAATCTTCTCAAGATCGGTAACAAGTGTGGTCTATTTACCATCCAGGTTTTGCCTGGTATTCCTTCGTCCAGATTCCATATTATTAATCATGGAGTCTCCAAGTGAAAGATTGGAAAGCCTTTAAAAGGTGTGCACTCTTTGTTCACTATCAAAGGGTGGCACTTTCAACGAAATAAATGTCATTTTTCCAGGGAAAAAGATTTTGTAACTTCTGTCCTTGGCAACGGTGCCAAAAAGATTTTGTAACTTCTGTCCCTGGCAACGGTGCCAAACATATTTTGTTCCAGAGTCTGTACTTAAGGCTTAGAAGTACAGTGTCTAGGCATATGAAAGTGAGTAAGGGGTAGAGAAGGAAGAAACGTCAACCTTCGATAAGGGAAACTAGGGATGATTTCTGAGTTGGGGTTGTCTAGCTTCCAACTATTCCTGGATGTTTATATCTCGTTCAAACGTTGCACATGAACGTTCGAGTTCAACCTGGGTAGTGGTTGTTTTAAGAATAGTATAAAAAAGGTTTAAGGAAATATGTGTTTGGTCTGATAGTCTGAGTTCGATATTAGGTTGTCTTGTTACAGGGACAGTCATGGAGGAACACAATGATAAGAAAATCTCAGGGGGAATTTAGGTGCTATCTCAATTTTGGTCGTATAAAAGAGAGTTTACAGTTTCAGGAGTGAAAATAGGGTGAAAACCAAAGGCCCTTTCCCGTAATTGAGTTATATTTTAATAAAGATGTATGAGGTGGGAGAAAACATTAAGCTCTCTATCATGCAAGTCTCCTATCAAGGGATAATCTCAGTTATAAACAAAAGAAGAAAAAGGTAAAGAAATAACCCGATGAAGCACAAAATATATATATAGAATTCTAAAGTGTTGATTGGTCTTACACCTGCTGATAGCTGGTACAGAGGAAAGACAGTAAAAAATATAGAAAACCAGAATCCATTCACTATAGTAGAGGTTGTACTAAATTATAGCGAAGCATTTATCAGATACAAATATGAAATGAAATGAAAAATGAGATACAAGGAAACAAACTCATAACAGAATTGTGATGGAATTGAGAATCTTTGAATTTGCTTTATATTAACTCTCAAGATAGAAAACCTCTATTACAATCAACACAAAAAGGCCCAACCTTTTCTCCTTCTTTCTATGGTATATTTATACAATTTTACATAAGATGGAATCTCAATCGTTACAAGATTTTCAGTTATGATAAGAGGGAGAACAATCGTTCCATTTCTTCACCTCTGTATTTATTTGGTACCAGAAGCTTGTCCTCTCGCATGCTCGGTACAAGTGACACATATTTCCACCAGCCGAGATATCAACCTTGACGGTTCCGCTTGACAGTTGGCCTCAAAAGAGTAACAATCTCGGGCTAATTGCGGTAACCTTTCTTCCATCTGTTGGTCTATGATGTCAATAGAACATAATTGCACATTGGGTTTAATCATACATCTATCTATTTGAACTATGTCTGCCATAGTTACTTGTGATATTTCGGTCGAATCTCTTTCTTATTTTTCATTTATATAAAGAGAGATTTTTGCTATATTCATTTGAATCAATGTCTTAGCACTGCCTTCACTATCAATACCTAACATATTACCATCTATAGAGCCAAAAGCCTCTTCAAAGGATATCATTACCTTCTTGGCTTGTATTTTACCTTCTGATATACTGTGCTCCCACTCTTTCAATAAAATATTTCCTCTGGTCTGCTCTGAAATGGAAAACCTGGGAGTACTTCCCAATTCCCTGCTGTTTGTGGCTATCACAGCCTCTTGAAAAGAGACCCGAGCTACTCCAGCTTCTCTTTCTCTGACAGATAAATTTTCCAATACTTCATCAACGAGTAAGAAGTTGTCCCGAATTATTTCTACCTTGGCGAGTAAATATCCCTGGGCTATAGAAACCCTGCTCCGAATCTCCATCGCCTGGGACTGGAACATCCTGATATCTATAACTTTACTTTCGGTGATTTCCACTCTAGCCTGTAGTTGTTCAATCAAGTCCTTTTGCTGGCCCGCTTGTATCTGACTGTTCTGAACTACCAACTCTGCTTGTTCGAGCCTAGTTTTGAGCAGCTCTATCTCGCTTTTATCGGCCAACCTTGCTTTTTCTATTCTTGCGCTCACCTGGTCCTTGGAAACCTCCTCTGTCCTGGCTAGTCTAGCTTCTAAGGTTTTGATGGGGTGATTTTTTCACTTCAACTGATTTTTCAAAACCCCGATTGAAAATTGGTTTGCTGTGGCATATGCCCCTAAGGTCCCGGCTATCTCTGTAGAAAATTGTTCATTCTTCTTGTCTTTCCCATTGGTCAACACTTTGTTCTTCTTGGCTATTGATCCCCCTTCCTGATAGAATTCTCTTTTTACCACATCCTTTCTCTTCTTATCAAAGAAGAACTCATTTGGAGGGAGCTCTTCCACCCTTATAGGTCTGAATTCTTCATTTAAAATCCACCCTGCTTCTATGTTTCCCTGAGTTGACTGCAAGGGAGTATTGGATGCGATGGGATCTCTGATTTTCTTAGCTGCTTGCCCTGGAGTAGTAACCGGAGTTTACTTTTTTGGTGGGTCGGGAGTCTTTATCTCTGTTTTCGGACTCCTAGTTTGCTCTTCCCCGTCTTGGTGTTTTTCTTGGCTGGGTGTCGTATCTTTGGAGCCCTCGAATTCTTTTTGTTTCACCTCGACTGTACTTGGATTATCACCCCGCAATACTGCGGGAAGACAACTGCGTCGATGTTCTTGGAATTTTAGAACATCGGCCCTCTCTTCGGGTGCTAGGGCTTGTATCCAAGCCAAAATCTCGGCATAAGATCTTGCGCCTCAGAAAATGTCATTCGAGGGTGAATTCTTGTGTTTTAACCTTTTGAGTCTGCAACTAGCCAAATGATTACTTACGACCCTTTGCAGATCGTGCTTCTTGAATTCAATAAGAACCAATTTTAGGTCTTCCAGGGCTGCTGCCTGAGCTTTAGCATGCCCAAAATCTAACAAAGAATATGAATTTAAATGAACAGGAAAAGGTGGCCATACCTTATTTGAATATCACTTAAGCTCCTTGCTTATGCCACCGATTATGGTTTTCCTAGCAACCTCACGACAAGCCAACTTGTCGGGTATGAATAATGGTAATGCATGCGGGGGAACAGAAGCCCCGAAAACCCTGAGATATGAGAATTCTGCTTCTACATACCAGTCAGCTATACTACTCAAATTCATCACTATACTGTCCGAGATCTTGGGTGGTGGGTGGCCGAAAATAGTCACATGCAGCGGTACCATTACCCAGTTAAAGATTTCATACACGAAATTTGTCGCTTTGTTTTTCCACAATTTTGAATGGTAGACGTGGATGGTCTTGGCCTCTGATGGATTCTAGCTCCAGCTCATTAAGGGAAAGAGCATTAGAAAACACATGACGTCCATAATGTATGTGGACATAAGGAATGAAGCAATATTTCCACTCTCCCTCTGCGCCTGATACTTTGTAACTCGACTGGTCAAGCTGTCAGACAACATTTTCTCCCAGTCGAAAGAACAGCCTTTGACGACTTGATGTATTAGAGGCACCCACTGAAGAAAGAAATGTGTGGTGTCCTCTCTCCCGTATAATCTGCAGGTCATCATAGCTACATATTTGAACTGTGGTTCCAAGGAAGCTATTGAATATATACCATTACTGTCTGCCCTGAACTTCGCAGGGTGTGAAACCCAATCTCTGATTAAACTGCACATAGTCTTATCATATTGCACACATTCCTTCTGTTTGAAGTTCTCCAAGAATTTGACATCGTATGTAAGGTCCGATGCGGTAGGCAACTTGTACATAGCCTGCAGTTGCTCGGGTCTGAAAGTCCCAATAGTGACTTTATGTTCATTGATGATGGTTCTGGTTGGTATGTCCACGTGGTCTAATGCCCACCGGACCATATCATAGTAAGGGAGCAGTGATGGCCTGACCGCTACTTTATGCATTCCATATTGGACGACGATCTTATATTTGGTGGTCAGGTCATCTTTTTCATTGTTACTAGAATCATCAGAATAATCTACCAATTCAGACAGTAGAACATCATAAACAAACGGCCAGGTCCTAACAGAGTCGACACTTCGAGGTGAAGTATCAGCAACATTGTCTGAACCTTGTCCCGAAACCTCAACGTTGGATTTAGATGCTTTTCGCGGGGCCATGGCGGGGGATCCTGCTTTAGCTCTTCTGCGATAAAAATATGTATACATACAAAACTTAGTTCGCTGAGAAAAGTTTTCTCTACGTAATGTAGAAATGAATTTGCGATAACAAATAACAACTCTATATATTCAATCATTTAAAACTTGGTTCTTTTCAAAAATAGAACAGTCAAATCATGCTTAAATATAAATTTGGCAATAAAAACACAATTCTTACTTGTCGATTCGCCTTGTTTCTAATTAATGCCATAGATTTTGGTAGTTTGAAATGTCAGTTGGGAAAAGGAAAAATTAAGACTTCCTCGTAGACTATGCACGCATCAAATCATGAGAAATACTGGCATAGCTCAATTAATCAGGTTTTATCGACGTTGATTAATCTTTCGGTACTCGTTACGTCGGGAGTTTTCAATTTAACCCTTTGAACCTCTAAGACCCGACATTGCGATGATTATCTTTGGTTAATAAAAAACATAATTATGATTAGGCGCTTAATTAATTACGTAATTATTTATATCGCAACTTCGTGACTCGGAGCTTCGAAGGTATAGCTTCCAGGAAGTTCATATGCAGAGTTGCGAAATCGCGAGATCATAATGATATGATTTAATTAAAATGGGGGATAAAACCAGATTAAGTGTTTAATTAACTATGTTTCTATCTTTATCACGACTTCACGACTCAGGGCTTTGATAGTGTATCTTTTAAAAGGAAAATACGTCGAGTTGCGAATTCCCGATAGAGCTTAACCGTGGCTAAGATTTTTACCTTTATCATTAACGCGGGTTACTAAAACAAGAATCTCGAGGTTTCGGCTATCGGGGTTATGACAGTAAGACTTTTGGAGTTAGTAAATGCTGAGACGCGAAACCCTGATGATGCCTAACCATCATTTAGAAAAAATTTACTCTCGCTACTGATCTGGGTAAAAATTTAAAGTGATCTCGTCGTTTCTCTCTTCAGGACTTGTGAACTAAGTGATCTATAACATCCAAGATATGAAAACCCGAGGTAACAAAAAAGAGGAAAATCATTTGAACAAAAAGTAGAACTTGCCTTGAGAGTATGATAACCGTCGCCGTTCGCATGATGAGACTTCAGAGATTTTGGAACAAAAGAAGGAAAATATGAAAACCATCTTTCGATTTCGAGCATTAAGATATGAAATTCAAAATGGGCTAAAAACCAAAGGCGGCTCCAACAACTTCAATTACCCAATTCCCTTTGATCTTCTCCATCGATGGATCCTAGTCGCTGTAAAATGATTTTTCCTCGCTCGCTTGATTTGTGTCACTATTCAACCACTCTCGATGATGCGGATAGTGAAAATGGAGACATGACCGACCAGACTTAGGTTCGGGAAGAAAAGGTTTTAGTGATGGAGGTAGAAGGAGGAGGGATCAGCCATTTAGAAGAGATAGAGGAATTCGGGACCGAGCTCTTTAGGCCATATTGAGAGGGAAAAATCAGTCGATTGAAAAGACAACGGTGAACGAAAGAAACATTCATGTTGGGAGGGATGAGACAACCATGATCAGGTCTACAAAAGGGGGAAAGACGAGAAAATTACAAACATAGGTGGAAAACACAAACCCCTAAGGCCCTGACAGGATTATGTGATAACATTAGGCTCCATGGGGGATGCCATTCTCCTTGCGAACTGCCAAGAATGCACAGCTCTAGTGCCTTTTTGTTGGGTTATGGAGTCTTTATTAAATTGAGAAACAAAAAGGGAAAACAATATTTACAAATACAGGGGAGCCATTTGTGACTCAAATAAATCACTTCTTTAGGAAATGCCCATTCACAGGGCCATTAAAAAACTCATTTCCCTCCAAATCTTGTAATATGTAAGAATTATTTAAACATACTTCAAAAATTTTGAAGGGGCCGATCCAGAGGGATTCAAATTTGTTGTTCTTTCTTCTGTCCTGTCTGGGTGCATCCCATTTGAGCACTAGATCTCCCAGCTCGAAATCTTCTTTCCTCACTTTTCTGTCAAAGGCTTGCTTGATTTTTTGTTGAAGGTCATGAGCTCTGTCTATCACCTGCTCTTTAGTCTACTAGAGCTCCACCAGTTGATGAATCCTTCTGATCATAATGCAGGCTCTCCTTGAAAATCCTGAATGAATTTTTCTACTGGTAGAGCCAAATGATAAGGAAAAACAACTTTTGTCCCATAAACAAGTTGGAAAGGGGAGATGCCTAGGGACCTCTTTGCTGTCACTCGATTAGCCCATAGAGAAAATTTGAGCTTTGGATCCCATGCCTTCTTATTGTCTTCTAACAGTATTTTAATGAGCTTGATCAGACTCTTGTTAGAAGACTCTGCCAATACATTGCCTTGGGGATAATAAGGAGTGGAGTGAATTAATGAAATCCCAAACTGCTCATAGAACTTAATCAATGGCTTAGACTTGAAGGATGCAACATTATCAGTGATAATTATGTTAGGACAACCAAACCTCGCTATGATATCCTCTATGAAGTTGATAATTTCTTTGTGAGAAGCACTCCTCGTGGGGATAGCTTCTATTCACTTGGTGAAATATTCTGTGGAAGTTAGGATCTACCTGTGCTGACTACTTGAAGGAGGATGAATGTCCCCAATGAATTCCAACCCCCATTGCTGAAAGGGTCCTGAAGCTACTACATGATTTAGTGGCAGATATTTGAGCTACTACTTTCCTGAGAACGTTTGACATTTGATGCAGGCTCTGATCTTTCTATAGACATCCGTGAATAAAGTGGGCCAGTAGTACCCATCCCTTATAATTTTGTAGGTTTTGGTATTCCAGAAATGGTGTCCTCCACACAGCCTACTTTGAAACTCAAACATAATCCTTTGGGCCTCCTGTGGGTCTAGACATCTTAGAAGCACTCCTAGAGGGTCTTTCCAATACAAGATCTGGTCAACAAGGCAATATATGACTGCTTTGAGATTTAAAGATCTTGCCTTGTTTTTCCCCATTTTGTTAGAAGGCCTTAATTCTTACAGAAAATATATAATGTCTCCATACCAGGTGCACTCTGCTAATGGTAAGTTGTCCTGAGAACCTTTGTTGGATAATTCAGCTTGCTGATTTTCTAAGAAAACCTTGATGAAATTAACCTCCAAGGCTTTATAATTAGATTCAACCAACAAATTGGATAAACCTTTCCCTTTAACTATCTTGGTGGGATTTATTTCCAGATTAAACACAAGGATTTTGGCAATCCATTTTCTCCTTTTCTCATCTATGTCTGACTGAATAAGGATGTCCTTCACAGAGGTTGAAGGGACATATGCGATGATTTTTGAATGAAAAATGTAGACCCTGAAAGATTTGAGAGATTTCACTAAGGCATAGGCCTACTTCTCCATGATTTCATATCCAATCTCTGCATCTCTCAGTGCTCTGCTAAAAAATGAAATAGGTTGTTCCATCCCTTTGGCATTCTTATGCAACAAAACTGTTGCTACAGTATCAAGAGAAGCAAAGGAAAAGATCAGAAAATGCTTAGAATAATCAGGGTTGATAAGCACAGGTGCTTCAGTCAATGTTTTATTATTATGGATAAAGGATTCTCTAGTCTCAAAAGTCCACTTTAATTCATTCCCCTTCTTGAGCATGGTTGTGATATGTTTTACCAATTCAGGAAAATTTGAAAAAAACCTCCTTAGAAAATTAATCTTGCCCATAAAAGATTGGACTTCCTTCCTGGACCTTGGGAGTGATAATGTTTGGATCACCTCCACCCTGCTGAGATCAATCTTGACTCCTTTGGCTGATACTATGTGGCCCAACAACTTTCCCTCCTTCATGGAAAACAAGGATTTCTTGGGGTTTGAGAGACTAAATTTCCTGCATTTCAAGAAAACCCTTTTTAAATGCTCACAGTGCTCTTTATCTGATCTAGAGAAGACTGTAATATCATCCAGATAGATAACCACAAACTTGTCCTTTTCTCCGATGAAATCGATACCCGTGGCTCTCTGAAAGGTTTCACATGCGTTCATCAATCCAAATGGCATCTTGGCATACACGAACGTACCCCAAGGACTGGTGAACGCCTTTTTTTCTCTGTCCTCAGGCATGACCGAGATTTGATTGTAGCCTGAAAGGCCATCAATCATGGATATCCTTGATGCATCGGTTACCCTTTGTAATATGTGCTCCATTTTTGGCAAAGGGTAGTTATTCTTCTTTGAACTTCTGTTCAGATTCCTGAAATCAACACAAACTTTGATTTCTCCGTTCTTTTTCCTAACCGGGACCAGGTTGGCCACCCATTTGGAATATCTTAAAGGGACAATGATTTGGGCATCCAAAAGCTTCTTCACCTCTCTCTCCATGATAGGAAATAGCATAGGATTTATTTGTCTTAATTTCTACCTAAATGGCTTAACCTCCTCTTTCAATGGGATCTTATGCTTGATGATAGTTGTGTCATATGTTTTGAGGTCTTCATAGGTCCATGCAAATACATCAGAAAATTTCCTTAATAACTCATCATACTCGACCCTATGCTCTCTTGTCAAGCTGCTTGACAATCTAACAAACTTTGGCTCCTCCTTCATGCCAATGTTACACTCAGTTGCATCAGCATCATCATCATCATTTGAAATTTTTCCCTTTACTGCCACATCATTTCTATCGAAAAGCCTTTCTAAAGGAACCAGTCCCTTTGGAATGTGATTGCTAGGTAGTTGAACAATATGATGATCAACAATATTGTTCAGAAGGTCACCAACATAAGGATTGTCTTCAAAAGTCGGGTCTTGATCAATGTGCAATGCTGAAAACTCCTCGATAGTCTCTAGGAATCTTTTGATTTTAAGATCATCCTCAAAAACCTTCCAATGCTTGACATTGTCAGGTATGGAGGGCTTGTATGTCACTTATTTATCATACCTAAGTTTGGGTGGCAGAGGGACTCTGAAATTGCTTGTTGAAATAGCTAGAGAATCAGCCATAATGTTTTCTTCTCTTGGAATAAATGATATATTGAAAGCTAGGAAAAAACCATCTATGAGGTCCCATGCTTCATTTATGTAGCTCCTAAGTCGAGGGTGTTTGGCCTAATAAATATTTCTGATCTGCTGGGTAATCATATCAACATCTCTGAACACAACTATCTCTTTAATCCCCATGTCCTTTGCAGCCCTTAAGCCCAAAACAAGGGCTTTGTACTATGCCACATTATTGGTAGATTCAAATTCTAATTTGTAGGATAGAGATATAGTTTCCTAAGTAGGGGAAACAAGGACTACTCCAGCACCAGCACCTTCTCTAGAAGAAGCTCCGTAGAAGAACATTTTCCACACAACAGTAGTTTTGGGAGGTACTTCATGAAAGGGAACAATCCATTTATTGAGTTGAAGAGGAGCCTCAGGGGTGTTGGTGAGTTGCAACAAGATGGATCCCAAATTAGTATCAAGGGAAAAGATGGCGTGATTGGTAGGATCAACTTCATCACTGGTGATGTAGGCCAACTGCGCTTCTCTGTATAGTCTCCTCTGCTCACCTCCGAACAACAGAATAGTAGAATATGTGAGGTCCATTTGAAAGGTTCCCCCAAGTCTCTTTATCCATGATCTTGACAACAACATGTTGAACTTGGGGGGAAAATCAGTTGCCACAATGTCCATGACCACACTTTTCATGGGAAGATAAAACAAGGTTACAACCAAATCTTTGATAACCCCAAGACACTGCACCCTCCTAGAGTCAAAGGAATACAAATCATGGTAAGCCTTTGTGACTTCTAGTCCCAATTCTTCCATGATGGTTTTGGGCATGAGATTATGAGATGCCCTAGAATCCATCAGACAGTTATGCAACACCTTATCATGTATGTTCAGGGATGTGTAGAAGGGAGGGGATGAATCATCTATGTCTTGTACCATAGGACCTAGGATGAC
>SNQJ01S0060095.1:27972-43359 GCA_010110895.2 Picea sitchensis | reverse complement strand
CTTTCCTTGTGTCCTCATCATGAATTTCATGGGATGCATTTTCACTTTCAGGTGTCTTCTCTGTTACAAAATTTTTCAATACTTCCACGATCTCCCCTTTTAAACCCTCCATCATCTCTTGTTGTTCATCTTTCGTTACTATCTTCTTTTGTAAATCATTTATGTCCCTATGCATTTCTTCACCTTCATCAAGAGTCAAAGTAGGATTTTCTGGAGGCTTATTTGGTGTAGAAGTTTTCTTTTTGGGTGGCATGTTGGCCAAGTATCACTTTTGAACTTTGATTTTGAGGTGGTTCTGCTAGACAATATTTCTTTTGTTGTATCTACCAAGTTTCGTCCCTTATGGGTATTAAAATTTATTTTATGTAGTTCTATGATATTTCTTCTCTGCAATGCCATAGGTCTGATCAAAATTGGATGTGCCAAGTGGAATTTATGGTAACTTCCCCACAACTTGTCGATTTTTGGCCTTTCCAGGAGATCTCAGTTGTATAGCGTTCCCTACACAAATAATTGATATAAAATTCTGAAACTCACACCCGAAATACTACAGACTGTCCATGATCTAATGAAACCCATCCCACTCAATTTGGATACTCTAGGAAGTGGTTATGATTTTTTTACCTGGAACACCTTCTTGAGACTAGTCAATAGGACTAGTCAAATACCCTATCTTACACAAGGTGTATCTACAAATTTACGATGACCCAGAAGATAAACTTTGTACCACAGATCCCTTACTAATTTCTGTAAATAGCCTCAGGATTTTAGGGTCTGAAATGCTATAAAAAATGTTTTATAGTGAAAATTCCGCAATGACTCAGTTCAGGATGATTCCAAAACGCTATCTTGTACAGGATGTATCTCCGAAAGTATAAGGCCTCAGGTTCTAAATTTTGAACCCAACATACTTTGATCCATCTAGTAAATATCATCCAAGCCATTCCTTCAGAAACATTGTATAAAACAAGTTATAGCAAAAATTCCAAGGTGTCTCAGATGTAGCAACGAAACCCCAAGACCTTGATCTCGGATACCATATGTTAAGAACCAAATATCAATATAGCATAGAAAAACCTCAGAAAAAGTACTCAATGCCTGGAAAAAGAGATAAATTCAGATAATAAGCCTCTTCGAGGGAGAAACCTCCTTTTACCCCCACTTAAATGTTCAAGTACAAGAGGATTCAAAATGAAAATGTCTCCTTGGTATATATAGGAGACTAGGAGGTATAATTACAATTAATGGCCTAAAGATGACATAAATAAAATAACATTACTAATATAATATGCCCCAATTAAGGGGTAATGAGCCAATATTGGGGCTTAATCATACTGATATTAAATGCAAAATTTTGGAGGCTGCAAATGCAGATTTGCAATACATAGAATTGGTAGCAAAGCTACAACAAGGTAAGATACCACAAAAGGTTGATAGTTATAATTTGGGAATAGATGGAATACTATTGCACAAGAAAAAAAAAATTGTTCCAAATGTCCAGGACTTGAAACGTATGATTTTTCATGAAATGCATAATGTTCCTTATGCAGGGCACCCTGGATATCAGAAAACCGTGGAAGTGATCAAAAGCCATTACTTTTGGCCAGGCATGAAGAAAGAGATCACTGAATACATCGTTAGATGTATGGAATGCTAGAATTTTAAAGATGAGAATAGGCACCCAACATGGTTGTTGCAAACTTTACCCATTCCTGAATGGAAGTGGAAAGTGGTGACAATGGATTTTATCATGGGCTTGCCCAGAACAGGTAAGTTGCATGATTCGATCATGGTGGTGGTGGACAAGCTTATGAAATCTGCCCATTTTATTCCACTGAAAACTAATCACAAGGCAGCAGATGTTATTGATACTTTCATGAAGGAAGTGGCACGATTGCACAGAATTCCTAAAACAATTGTGTTCGACAAAGACCCGAAATTCACCTAGAATTTCTGGAAAGGATTGTTCAAAGGATTCAGAACAAATCTGAACTTTAGTACAACTTATCATCCTAAGTCTGATGGATAGAAAGAGAGGATGAACAGAGTGATAGAATACATACTGAGAATGTATGTGATGGACAAACCATCGAAATGGGAAGACTACCTTCACTTGGTAGAATTTGCTTACAACAATGGGAATCAGACATCATTGAAGATGAGCCCATTTGAAGCACTTTACAGCAGAAAGTGCAACACTCCAATGAGTTGGGATAATCCAGTTGATAGGATAGTAGTTGGTCCAGAGTTCCTCAAGGAGATGGAGGACCAAATGATAAAAATTAAGAAGAATTTAAAAGCTACCCAATACAGGAATAAAAGTTATGTCGATAAGAACAAAACCCACAGAGAGTTCAAAGTGGGTGGTCATGTTTCCCTAAAGGTGAAAGCTAACAGGAGTTCCCTGAAGCTGAGAAGTTGAACCAAGTTGGCAACTAGATTTTTTGGGCCATTTGAAATCTTAGAGAGGATTAGTCCAGATGCCTATATGATTGTATTTCCTGCATCTATGTCTATTCATAATGTATTCCATGTATCATTGCTAAAGAAATATATACCTGATGCTAATCATGTTATTGATTGGAATGTGATTCAGGTGGAGCAAGAAGGTGCTTTTCAAGTGCATCTGGTGAGCATTTTGGACTCGAAAATCAAGCAACTCTGGAATCGATCCATAGGGCTTGTAAAGTTCCAATTGACCTGGTACAGTCCTAAGCACGCTAATTGCGAGGATGAGGATGCAATGCGGACATAATATCCACATATTTTTTAGGATTTTTGAAAATTTGGTTGTATATGGGTATATGATGCATTGAGGATAGTGCATAAATAAGGGGAGGGGATTGTAATATCCCTCGGCCGAACCCAATTATAAATATACTGTAAGTGTACTTAAGTTGGTCAGTTGTTTGGCATCATTTTGTAATGGACCTTTCATGGCATAGCGCGTGCATGTACTATGCAGTAAAATGATGTAGTGTGCACATTCTCGGATACCGCGTGCAGTAACTAAAGTGTGCATAGTATGGAGGTGAGGGAACCTTGTGTATATGACATGTGTTATAGGTTGGTGAGCTAGTTATTATAAGTTGGGATGCTTATGTTTTGGAATTAGGACAAAGCGCCTGGATGTTAAAGGCCAGTGTGCCTATTTTGTATATGTCTCGTGATTAATATAAAATACATCGTTGTGCACAGACCGACCATGATAAAAGAGATGGGGGAATGAAATCCACTAGTTAGGGAAAGGGAGGGACAAAATTTAATGGAAAGGGATAAACTAGAGAGCTTAAGCCAAAAAGGAATATTATAATAATATTTCTTAAAACATAAAGTATGGATAATTATTTTATCCTAAGCTCTTATGTTGGGGACAAGTGGACCAAAGTAACTTCCCACGTGACAAGTGTCAAGTTGGAGACATGAAGATATATCGTGGGGACTTAGCTCATTTTGACACCTCACGATCATTCTTACGATCATCTCTCCCATGAGTCCTTCCATAAATCAGTCATCTAGTTAATGATTCCATGACCATTTTTCACTCACATAGTCAGTTATCCTTTAGACTTTCATTTCACTATATCTAAGCATGTTTCCATAACCATTTCCATTAGGTGTACCGAGTTATCTTGGGAGCAGGATTGAACAGGTGGGTTGTCAGGCCCATGGGAAATTGATGAGGTGGGTTGTCAAGCCTGTGAGAAATTCTCTAAGCGAGAGAATTGTTGGGAATTGATTTCCTGAAGGTGTTAAACTGAAACTACAGTGCTCTGAGACTTCTTGTCCAGCCTATTGTTGAAGACCTGGAAGGGAAGTGGGGCAACCGAAGAACTCTTGAGAAGAGAAGGGGCACACTTCCTTGGGTGGGACATGCATGTGGGGAATGACAGGCTCTAGGATGTTAGTTGAGAGAGAACCTGGGATGGAGTATTTCTTGTTGTCTATGAGCCTTTATCCTGCTTAGGAACCCCTTTACTCGGGTGGAGTTTAGTCCCATCTCGGGGGTGACTCACTGTTGAGAGTGATAAACAGTGTAGTCTAAGGCTGGGAGGTTCATGGACGGTCGACACGTAGTTGGTGAAAATATTTCGAAGATAATTACCAATCATGTGATAAATTTACATGTTGCATTGTTATTTATGTGCTTATGTTACAATTTATCATATGTGTGATTATAATTGTCTGTATGTTTATGGGTATTTCCCTCTATATGTTGCATGTTTGTGTTTACCGTTATTTCAGTATGAAATTGTATATTTACAAAATGTAATTATTTTTTTACATTCATATGTAAACCTTCCTCAAGAGTGTTGTATGTATATGTTATAATTGCACGCAGTTTGAAGAGAAAATTTATGTAGCATAGTTCAGTTGAATACTGGGTATGTTACAATATGTTCCACAGTGAGAGAATGAAAGTGTTCCCTCGTGTAGCCTAGCCCTTTGAAGGCTGGGAATGTTACAAAGACATTTTCAAAGCTAAGTAAATCGTCTGAGGAGTGGTGTGGCCCAACCATGGGTGATCGGGGATGCTACACCTCGTGTCGAAAAAGAAAAGGGACCTGAGAAGACATCTTCTCCTTTCTTTGACATCCAAATCCAGGAGGTCCCACAGAAAGAAAAGGAAGCCAAAAGTATCCCAGACACTAAGTTTCCCGATGTGCCAACCACCCAAGAAGATAGTCCTAGGGATGAGCTGAAGTCGAGCAGGCTAGAGGAAAGAACCCATAGTAGGAAGTCAGTGTTTCAATGACCAATGAACAAGTAAGTATCAAGTATATCCTAGACACCTCTATTTCTATCGATAATCAGACACCCGATGAGTGACAAACAGAAGATGGTCCTTTGGAGCATAATGAGGAAGCTCTAGAACCTAATATTGAACAAGTGTACAACATTGAAATTCTAGGGAATAAACTCACATGGGGGGGGTCTACAGATTCTCGAGCTTGTGGATGAAGTAGCCAACATACACGCCATAGCTTATGACAGGAAAAGGAAGATTATCATCCAATGGACCACCAAGAAAAGGAGAATCACTTTGGATCACTCCATCCTCATCACTATAGAGGAAGATTTGATAAAAACATAAAATGCCAAAACATTTGAACTTATCGGCGTAGGGAGAGTGATCTCATATGCCATCCTAGACAGAGCAAGAAGAGATGAGAAGGAGTTTTCTACAGCCCTAAAGGAGCTATAACATTTGTGCCACTTGTCTAAGTACTATAAGGACACCACACAGGCCACAATGTACCTAAGGAGCGAATTCCAGGAGTCCTACAACAAGTTCACAGACGAGAGATACTTATTCACTGAAAAAATAGCTGAGATTCAGGAAGATACTCTCATGGCACTTGTGACATGCAAGGATATGGAGCAGTGGTACGAAAAAGAGTAGCAATTCTTGGAGAGAGTCGAATACATTAGCGTAGTCCAATAGAGTTGAGATAAAGAAGAACACGACATTCAGGTCTTGAACGAAAGAAGTTTTGATTGCATAAAGAATTCAGACAAGTATTGGGAAAAAATGTCTCGGGAACCACATCAATAAATTCAAGAGAAATGGGGCAAGTGCGAGAAACACTAGAGTAATATCAATCGGGTAATGAAGGACATCGGACACCCCGATTTTGGCACACCCAATGACTTTGAGGACTTGTGCAACATAGTTGAATCACACACCAAGAAATATTCTTCATGGGCCGAAAGACTAGCAAAGGTGACCGACACAGCCCCAGGAAAGGTGCAACAATTTATGGAACACCCAATCAGAGCTCGGTCTATGCTGCAACAGTTGAGTGCCATTCTAGCTAAGTATCGAGCGCATGCGATAGAGATAAGAGAAATTTACATAGCCCCAATGGAGCAACACAGGTTCCCATACGCCAACACCTGCGAGGAGTTGTTCATCAGTTGGTCAGAGTATGAGAAAATTCACCCTTGCAAAGTGATATCTTAAGATGACTGCTAGAAAACTGTTAGGATAGAACGCCACATGGTGATTTTTTGTTTTTCCTAACTTCACTTTAGCCGTTATTTTTATTTAATTTTATGTTATAAATAAGAGAATCGACCGATTAGTCAAGGGTCGATGGTTTTTGCAAGAAACTCTCATTTCTGGTTTATTAAGAATTATTTGAGCTGCCTTTAATTGAGAAGTCCTTGTGGACCAAAGACAAGTTATATTTTCATCAAATGCATGTATGATTAGGTGTGGAGAAGAAATATTTCCTATCTTGTCTCATGAATATATGGTGTAACAAGTAAGAGCTATTGAATCTATTGTTAAGTTATCTGATGGAATGTTTTATAGTTCTTTTCTTTAATGGTGAAGATGAATCATTGTGTTATTATGTGATGGATGATTATATTAGGTGAATTATTTTACTTACCATTGTTATCACATATGTGTTTTCTTTCTGATAATTAGTATCTCAAACAGTAATTGGATTCCCACATGGTTAATGCATTAGTATTAGGCCTGTGGTATAAAATTTTCATCTGCATGCTTGAGTAGCGGTTTATCCCAAGCACAGCCTATTCTCCAGTAGTTAAAACCTTTTTCCCATTTTGTTGTAAAATTGGTCTACACTAGATTCCATATTATATCGGTCCCACCTAAGAGAAAAATACAAAAAGAGAAATTCCAAACTGAAGGATACGCCTTCGAAAGAAAATGAAAATCCCATCGATTAATTGGTCGGATCACAAGATCTAGAGAACCATTTTACTATTAAACGTTGTAGATTCTAATTAGGCCTCAGTGGCGGGTTTGGTTCATGTTGTTGAACTTAATGGATTTAGGACCCATCAATAGAATTGGTGCTAGAAGGAGGTCTTGAAGAATGAATATATGAATACATATTCCATATAATATTTCAGACAGCCTGTAGATTCAAAATATCCCACATGCATGGCTAGTCTTTCCAAATACAACCCAAACACACTGATTACTCCTGAAACGAGTGAGTCACCCAAGCCTGAGGAAGAATGATTGTTCCCTAATACACCTTACGCTCTTCCTCACGAGGAATTAAATCAATTCAGAAGAATCACAAGAGGATACGCCCGACAGATCGGTGCATTGTCTTTATCTCCAATACTTCCTCGAAGACAACTAATAAGAAGACCAGTGGTCGATACCCTCGGCCAAGTTTTTGTGCACATAGTAGAATACCTTATATATTTCTCAATCATTGAAATCAAACATCCTCTCAATCTGATCCCTGAAATGCCAACCGACGACGTCTCTGAACGAGACGATTTTTTTGGAAGAGGAAGAGTTTAACTCAGAATCCGAAGATATGGAAGAAAACAATGACCATGAGGAAGAGGGAGAAAAACCATCTCGAAACAACCAACCTTGGTTGGCCATAGATTCTTTGGCCATTCCAGTATGAGTACATAATCTTTCCCGACACCCAGAGAAGTTACTTCCTAAGTTCGACCCCAAGACCTTGGTATTGCCTAAGGATCATATTAAGAAATTAATACTAGTGATCTGACTTATGAACGTCCAACATGAAGACATAGTATGCCGATTATTCCCCTATACGTTTGATAATTCATCTTCCACATGGAATTTTAATCTTCCTATAGGATCTATAACTAGCTGGAAAAAGTTTCAGAGGGATTTTCTAGATAAATTTGCAAAAGAAACTACTACAGGAGCTTTGATGGCTGAATTGTTTGTCGCCACCATGAGTTCGAAATAAAGGGTTAAATATTTCAATCGAATATTCACAACTGTATTGAAAAAATTCCATCCCGAAGCTAAACCTACCTAGGAGTTGCAAATCGAGGTATATGCTAATGCCCTCCCAGCTTCTATTTCCATGTTTGTGAAGAGGGCTACCAAACTAACCTTGGATGAGAATTTTGAAGAATCCAAAATGATTTAATTCCAAATGAAAATATGCAAAGAGAGTAAGGTCTCCTTAGTCAAAAAATAATCTCAACCCTCTCCCCAAATAGGGCTATTCCTCACTAGACCCCTAGGGAAACAAGCAGAACAATCTCCTAAAAAGGGTAACGGAGGAATAGAAGACCTACAACGCATGGTTAAGAAGTTATCAAATGAAATCATAGACATGAAAAGAAGTGTCGGGGAAGGAAAGCAAGGAAAAAGGCCCTATAATCATTTCTTTAAAATAAATCCACTTTTTAAAGCAAATGAACCACCCCCAGCCAACCTAAATATTGATTTGGGAAACGTTGCATCTAGTTCTTTTTGTACTTATCACCAGAAAAATCACTCTGAAAGAGACTTCCCTCAATGCGTGAATGTCATGAATTTAATGTCCAATCGTTTCCTAGATGAAGTCTTCCTGACTGAAAAACCAAGAAATTCAGTTTTGAACATTGTTGATCAGGAAGAGATTGACCCACCAAAAGATACAACCATGTTGATATGGGATCCTGACCTGATCATGCCTTCCGAAGACATATTTGAATCTCAAGAACCCACCATAGAGGTCTCGGTTGTGCAAATGTGTAGTAAGGGTCCACCTGTCTCAAAATATCCTACTACTACCCAAACGTCGGGGGGAAGGTAAACTATCGATCACCCAAAAGAAGCTTTTTCTCCCCATAAGAACCCTATAAGAATCTATACCCTAGAATCGCCCAAACTAGATTACAACGTAGTTGAATATTTGAAGAAGTTAAAGGCTAACATTTCAGTTATGGACATATGTAGGATCCTTCAACAAAAGGACTTCCTTCTACAAGATTTGAGATCAGTAGAAAACCCTATGACAGACGATGATCAACAAAGGAATCTAACTCCAACAGAACTAGGGAATAAAGTAACTGTAAACTCCTACTCAGAAGATAAGAAGGGGAGACTTTTTGTCCCACCTTTCCTTTTAACATTTGAAATCTTCAACAGGAACCTCCATAACTGTTTGGTCAATTCAGGAGAATCCTCTAATGTCATGCTTTTGTTTATCTATAAAAAACTAAACGCAGTTCCTCTCAAGAGTGATAAACATGTAATACAACTAGACATAACCCAGGTGAAGGTCATGGGAGAACTCAAAGATGTAATGATCGGAATAGCCACGCATCCTAAGTTTTTGCAAGTGATTGACATCATTATAGTAGACATCCTAGAAGCTTATGGACTATTGTTAAGTCGAGATTGGTCTGAGAAGTTAAACAGATAATTTAGTACACACTGGGAACACATTTGGCTACCATTAAAGGGGCACAAGAATATGATCATGATTGATAGAGAAAGGTATCTTAAACATACTGTCACTGAACTAGAAACCCCAAACGAACAATCATCGATAGATTTCCCTATGCTAGGAAATTATTTCTGCAATTCCTACTTTGGTAACTTCTTCCCTCTTTCATCTGATGTCCCTCTCACTCAGAACTCTGAAATGATTTTTCAGGAGGAGTTGCCCACAACAGCAGAAGAAACCCTCTTCTGTCAGCAATTTGCATTAGAAATCATAGAACTAGCAGGAGGAAAAGAGAAGAGTAATAAGGAAGGGGAATTTGACATGTATTTCTTTCAAGATTGGATCCTATACTTTGATGGATCTAAATCACAGGAAGGGTCTGGGGAAGGATTCATCCTCACTGATCCAAAGGGTAAACGTCATCTCTTATCCTATGGAATTGAGCTCGAATGCACCAACAACACCATCGAGTATGAAGAACTAGTACAGGGGTTAAAGAAATCCATAGACTTAAATGTCAAGGAGTTAAAGGTTTTCGGGGATTCTAAAATTATCCTCAGACAAGTAAAGAATACTATACATTGCAACTCCCCGCACATAAATAATTATCAATAGGAAGTGCATAGGTTAATAGATTATTTTGAAGCTTTCAATATTACAGCGATCCCTAGAGCAAAGAATATGCTCGTTGATTCCCTGGCCATAGTCACTTCAAGGTTGTCACCTATAGAGGATTATGAATCCTCTCGGTTCACTGTGGAGCTACTCTACAAACCATAGGTGCCTAACAACATTTCTAATTGGAAGGTATTTGAAGGGGATGAACAAATCATAAAATTTATGACTAACCAAGATAATTTTAAGGACTTAGCTATTGACGACGAAGTATTCTAGGAACAATAAATGGAAACAGATCCTCGGACAAGTCAACCAACTAAAAAATCAAAGTCTCACACAATCCCGAAGGGGATAGCTAACTTAGAAAATATTTTTGACCTAAAAGAACGATTTAAGGGGCCCAAAAATGTGAAGACCGGTAGTTCATGTCCCATGCATGAAACTATAAATCTCAAAACCTCAGAAAGCCCAAAAAATATAAATCTTGGTAAGACTGTATCCAAGGAGGAAAGGAAGGCTTATCTCAAATTGTTTAGACAATATCAATATGTATTTGCATGGTCCTACCGAGATCTGAAAACTTATGATACCCGTATCATTCAACACATTATCCCATTAAAACCCAAAGTAAAACCCTTCCAACATAATCTCTGAAAGTATTACCCATCCCTGGAACCTCTCATGTGTCAAGAGTTGAAGAAACTTTTGGACGCCAAAATTATCTTCCAGGTTAGGCATTCCACGTGGGTAGAAAATTTGGTTCCTGTGAGTAAAAATTATGGAGAAATCTGCCTATGCGTAGATTTTAGGAACCTCAATAGAGCTTGAGAGAAGGAAAACTACCCAGTCCCACCAATGGAACAACTCTTTCAAACCGTGGTTGGCTCTAAAATTTTCTCTTTGCTGGATGATTTCTCAAGTTATAACCAAGTCCTGGTTTCGGAGGAAGACCATTTGAAAACTACCTTCCAAACCAAGTAGAGAACTTTTGCTTACAAACACATGCCTTTTGGGTTAATCAATGCAAGAGAAACTTTCCAAAGGGCTATGTATGTATCTTTTTGGGGTTAATCAACAAGTGTGTAGTAGTTTACTTGGATGATGTGACTGTGTATTCAAAGAACATAGAAGACCACATCCAACACTTGACCCAGATTTTCGAAAGGTGTAGAAAATACAATATATCCTTAAATCCTAAAAACAATATTTGCGGTGTCGAAGAGGGTAAGCTCCTAGGCCACATTACATCTTAAGTAGGCATTCGCATAGACCCATAAAGGATAATTCCATAGCTCAACTCCCATTTCCTCACAACAAGAAATCTATGCAGTCATTCTTCAGGAAAATCAATTTTGTGAGAAAGTTCACTCCTGATTTCCCAGAAACTATCAAGCCCTTACAAAAGATGATCCATAAATATGTTGAATTTAAGTGGGATGATGAACGAAATAAGGCCTTAAACGACATCAAGAAAATTATATCCCAAGCCCCCATGTTACGAAGTCCCAATTTCAATAAATATTTCTTCCTTTACACTTTTGTCTCCGATCAATCTTTAGCTGCAATTTTGACTCAGAAGGATGATGACAACAATGAGGCCCCAATGTCATTCATGAGCACTAACCTCCAAGGAGCGGAACTGAATTATCCTTCTATAGATAAAAATTCTTATGTAGTCTACAAAATAGTAAACCATTTTTTATCTTACATCCTTAAGAACCATACCAAAGTAATCGTACCCCACCCCGTAGTTTGATCCCTATTTACACAACATGAGATGGGGGAAAGAAGAGGGAACTGGATGGAAGTAGTCCAAGAGTTTGATATGGACATAAAACCTGCTAAACTAGTTAAAGGACAAGGATTATGCAAAGTACCAGCTAAATCTCAAGACCAAGTAAATGAAGACCCTGGATGGGATAATGAAATGGAACTATGGTGTGGTGAAGATTCATACATTTCCTTAGGGGAAGAGTATTGGTATAAGAAATTGACTTATCTCCTGCATCATGGGACTTGCCTAGAAGACCTAAATCCCAAGGAAAGGAGAGCTCTCAGGTTAAAATATTTACAATATCGCCTCATAAATTTGGTACTCTTTCGGTTTAATTATGATGGGTTACTTTTAAGATGCCTCGAACGTATAGACATAGACAAAGTTCTGAAGGAAATCCATGACGACCCTGTCGATGAACATTTTGCAGGAGATGATGCCACTCATAAGATACTGAGAGATGGCTATTATTGGCCTACTTTGTTCAAAGATTCCCACGCATACACTAGAAACTATAAAATTTGTCAATTAAGCACTTGGGGAGAGAGGAGGGAAATGGTCCCACTCCAATCGGTAACCAGTTCTAGGCCTTTTGAGCAATGGGGATTAGATATCATAGGGGAAATCACACCAAGTTATTTGAAACAACATAAGTACATACTCATTTCCACCGATTATTTCACGAAATGGGCAGAATATATTCCTCTTCCCCATGTAAACGAGAAGGTGGTAATCCAATTCATAGAACAACAACTAATTACAAGGTTCATTGTCCCTTTTGTTCTTGTTTTCGATAATGCATCTTACTTTATTCCATCTTATTAACAGAGTTTTCACTAGACAAAGGAATCATACTTATATACTTTACAAATGATTATCCACAAGGAAACGGAGTGGAATAATCAACTAATAAGAACTTGGTAAAGATATTGAAGAAAACAGTTGCAGATAATGAAAGGAATTGGCATAATTTACTCCACAATGCTTTATGGGAAGATAGAGTCACACCCAAGGAAGCTATATTAAATTCCCCATACTTTCTAATATACAGACATGAATCCATTCTCTCAAATGGGATTTATCTTCCATCTCTTCAATTGGCCCAAGATTCCAAAAGACAACCTTCGTCAGTCATACAACAAAGAATTGACACTTTGCTCATGCTGGAAGAAGAAAGGGAAAAATCAAAATAAAAATTCATATCCCACCAGCAGGTCATTAAAAGATGGTTTGGCAAGCATAAGGCTAAAGAGAAGAATTTTGAAGTAGGAGACTTAGTCCTAAAATGGGACAGAGAAAATGAGCCTAAAGGCAAACATTCTAAGTTTCAGAATCTATGGCTCATACCTTTCCAGGTGTCTGAGAAGATTGGAGCAGGAACTTATTGATTACAGAATCTAAGGGGGGAACCTCACACCCTCCCAGTAAATGGCCAAGCCCTAAAACAATATTTCCATTAAAAAAATAATATATATCTTTTTTGTTGAGTTTTATTTTATGTTTCACATGCGTGTTCCATGAGTTTTGTTTCAGCTAGCTCAATTGTGAATTTGATTTTGTTTTCTTTTTCTCTTTTGATTTCCACACTTTTGAAGGTTGTGTTTAGCAAGAAAATGGTTGATCTCAAATCATGTGACATAGCGAACTCTGTTCCTAACTCATCGCTCACATACAACACAAGAAGCTTCGAGGAACCTGCGATTATTTCGAAGGGTCCTCTAGGTAACCTATGCAAATGAACAACTCTGGAGAAATGAAAAAGTGTCTGCTAGGTGGTCTCGTGAAACCTTAAAGGAAATTTGGTACGATAAAAAGGACTACATGAACCCTGAAGACAAAGCTATAAAAGGATTCACCTTAACCATCTCACTATAAAAAATAAAAAGACGTCATCCTCTCCCACTCACTCAGGGAATTCTACCGAAATAAAATTTACTTTATCAAATGAGTGAAAAGTAGGAGAGGGTATGCAAATAACTCCACCGGGGCTATGGACTCTCGCTGGCAGTGGACCAAGGTCTATGATGTCGGGATGACTCCTTCGGGGCTATGGACACCCATTGGCAGGGGAGCAACACCGTAGCAAGTGAGTAAAGGTAACTAAAGGCTCCAAGCTAGTGAATGATTTACTACATTTTTGTCAAAAGGGGCATGAGACAAGGTTATAGGAAATGAAGGAGGAATAAAAGTTAAAAACCCCACAGGAAGACCCGGAAGCATCAACCAGAGAAATTCAAATGCAAGGGTAAAAAAGGCTCTGATTTAAAACCAGTTAAGTTCTTCACCATATTTCGCATTAACCGAGTGTTAGCGTCAGAAGTCACTCCTGGATTGCTTGCAGGAGCAGAGCCTGACACCCATCAGTTTAATGTCACAATTTGTTTAACGGGGGGGTGATCAAATGGAAGCACACTTGGAACAATCTCGTCTCAACTCTGAAACTAGGCTAGGTATGCATGAACGAGTGAGGTCTTGATAAACTCCAAACAGTGAGTTGTATTAAGGGTGAGTAGGGGGAAGACTTGCATGAGAAACGTGCGGAGGTCTATCATAAACATCAGGTTTGTAACAGACTGAAGGAGAAAGCATTTGAACGCAAGATCCTCTTACATCCAAACACAAAAGACCAGAGAATACAATAATGTCACAACAAATCCTTTATCATAACATCACTGCAACAATCCGAGTGAATCATTCGATCATGAACTCTCTGATATAAGACGAAAACATAGATGGAAAAGAGAAACTGTTTGTCATAAAACAAGAAACCTCAAACACAGAGGCACCACCCAGAGAACTAGAATGGTTGCTGAAACTTTATAGTCGGGAGCTTAGCTCTACCATCGATAGATACAAAAATGGCGAAAACCCCTTCATATACTCAGAACAACAACATCAGCGAAATCAATATACTGCATTGAAGGCTTTGCGTCTGCATGGCTTTCTGACAGTTAACCTATGAAAGATCGTGCAACTTATGTTAGACGCAATCTAATTCTTTGACAGTTCCAACGGCGAATCGACGTGCCTTTAATTCATTGCCGGGCTTTCCCATTATGGCGGAAGCGATGTCTAACCACCACCAACCGCTTCAATAACTGCATCATCGGGATCGAGGATGGCCCGGACAACTCGAAACTTCTGCAACGCGGAGGGCCTCCCGCACTGCCACCTGGAATAAATAAATGGCTTGAAGAATAGGCATGGAAGCCAGCGCGGAGGATGGGCCACAACAACGAAGTGATGGGGCCAAAACTGCGTGGGGAAGGAAAGAAGCGATGAGGTGTAAGAGAAGTGGCGGGGGGGGAGACATGTGGCGGAAAACGATATGTGGAAGGAGAGAGATACAAGACATAATGAGTGCACTTGCGGTGGGAGGCGGACGTGGAATGAGGTGGGACACATGGTAGGCAGTGGATGGATGGTGAAATGGGAAAAGGACCACATGAACTAGAGAAGGGGAGAGTGACAGATGTCGGAAGATGATGGAAGGGTAAAAGGGCGCGAGCCTCATCGCACGGCTAGGAAGAGAACAGGTGGTAAGAGGGAGGATGGTCCACAAGCCGACATGACGGGAAGGGGGCCCACATTAGTTAATCATCGGATGATAGAGGGTGCCCAGATGGCCTGTGCGCCTTTGATCCGGGCTCTTGAACTGCAGTCGTCGGAGAGATGCACCTTCGATTCTGGACCCCCCCCCTCCGCTTAAATATAGAAAGGCGGGGGGGTTCCGAAATCACCTCGCGTGTCATTGATCCGGGCGCGTTGATCTTGACCATCGAAGAGGTGCGCCCCGGA
>SNQJ01S0060095.1:3702-23882 GCA_010110895.2 Picea sitchensis | reverse complement strand
GAAATTTTTCAATACTTCCATGATCTCCCCTTTTAAGCCATCCATCTTAGTATCCAACTTAGCTTCTATTGAATCCATCAACTTTTGTAGTTCATTTATGTCCCTACGCATTTCTTCACCTTAATCAAGAGTCCAATTAGGATTTTCTGGAGGCTTATTTGGTGTAGAAGGTCCCTTTTTTGGTGGCATGTTGTCCAAGTATCACTTTTGAATCTTTATTTTGAGGCGGTTCTCCTAGAGAATATTTATTCTGTTCTATCTCCCAAGTTTCGGCCCTTCTAGGTATGAAACTTTCTTTTAGGTAGTTCTATTATATTTATTCTTTGCAATGCCATAGCTCTTATCAAAATTGGATGTGCCAAGTGGAATTTCCGGTAACTTCCTCACAACTTGCCGATTTTTGGCCTTTCCAGGAGATCTCACTTGTATAGCATGCCCCGCACAAAATACTTTATATCAAATTCTGAAACTCGCACCCAAACTACTAAAAACTATCCATGATCCAATGAAACTAGTCCCACTCAATTTGGATACTCTAGAAAGAAGTTAAGATTGTTTTACTTGGAACACCTTCTTGAGACTAGTCAAATACCCTATCTTACACAAGGTGTATCTACAAATTTAAGATGACCTAGAAGTTGAAGCTTTTATCACATATACCTTACTAATTTCGATAAATGGCCTCTAGATTTTAGGGTTTGAAACGTTACAGAAAATATTTAATAGCGAAAATTCCACAATGACTCATTTCAGGATGATTCCAGAAGCCTATCTTGTACAGGCTGTATCTCCAAAAGTATAAGGCCTTAGGAGCTAAATTTTGAACCCAACGTACCTTGATCCATCTACTAAATATCCTCCAAGCTTGTCTTTCTGAAATGTTGTATAAAACAAGTTATAGAAAAAATTCCACGGTGTCTCAGATGTAGCAGCGAAACCCCAAGACCTTGAGCTCTGATACCATATGTTACAAACCAAACATCAATATAGCATAGAAAAACCTCAGGAAAAGTACTCAATTCCTTGAAAAAGAGATAATTTCAGATAATAAGCCTCTTCGAGGGGGAAACCTCCTTTTAATCCACTTAAATGTTCAAGTACAAGATGATTCAAAATGAAAATGTCTCCTTGGTATATATATGAGACTAGGAGGTATAATTACAACTAATGGCCTAAAACCAACATAATTAAAATAAAATTACTAATATAATATGCCCCAATTAAGGGGTAATGAGCCAATATTAGGGCTTAACACTTTACTTAGCTCTAAAAACATCTTTGTAACATTCCCAGCCTTAAAAGGGCCAAGCTACACGAGGGAACACTTTTGTTCTCTCACTGTGGAACATACTGTAACATACCCAGTATTCAACTGAACTATGCCACATAATTTTTCTGTTCAAACTGCATGCAATTATAACATATACGTAAAACACTCTTGCAGAATATTTACATATAAACGTAAACAAACAATTACATTATGTAAATATATGATTTCATACTGAAATAATGGTAAACACAGACATGCAACATATACAGGGAAATACCCATAAACATACAGACAGTTATAATCACACATATGATAAACTGTAACATAAGCACGTAAATAATAATGCAACATGTAAATTTATCACACGATTGGTACTTATCATGGAAATATTGTCACCAATTGTGTACAGACAGTCCATGAACCTCCCATCCTTAGACTACATTGTTCACCACTCTCAATAGTGAGTCACCCCCGAGATGGGACTAAACTCCACCTGTGTAAAGGGGTTCCTAACTAGGATAAAGGCTCATAGACAACATGAAAGATTCTATCTCAGGTGCTAACTCAACTAACATCCTAGAGCCTCTCATTCCCCACATGCCTCTCCCACCCAACGAAGTGTGCCCCTTCTCTCCTCAAGAGTTCTTCGGTTGCCCCACTTCCCTTCCAGGGCTTCAACAATAGGCTGGACAGGAAGTCTCAGAGCATTGTAGTTGTAGTTTAACACCTTCAGGAAATCAATTCCCAACAATTCTCTCACTCAGAAAATTTCTCACATGCTTAACAACCCACCTCATCAATTTCCCACGGGCGTGATAACCCGCCTCTTCAATCCTACTCCCAAGCTAACCAGGTACACCAAATAGAAATGGTTATGGAAACATGCTTAGATACAGTGAAATGAAAGTCTGAAGGATAACTGACTATGTGAGTGAAAAATGGTCATGGAATCATTGACTGGATGACTGATTTATGGAAGGACTCATGGGAGAGATGATCGTAAAAATGATCGTGAGGTGTCAAAATTAGCTAAGTCCCCATGATATATATTCATGTCTCCAACTTGACACTTGTCACGTGGGAAGTTACTTTGGTCCACTTGTTCCCAACTTTAGAGCTTAGGATAAAATAATTATCCATACTTTATGTTTTAAGAAATATTAATATAATATTCATTTTTGGCTTAAGCTCTCTAGCTTATCCCTTTCCCTTAACTTTTGGCCCTCCTTTTCCCTAACAGGTGTTGTTCAGTCCTCCATCTCTTTTATCATGGTCGGTCTGCGCGTAATGATGTATTTTATATTAATCATGAGACATATACAAAATAGGCGCACTAGCCTAATTCCAAAACATAAGCATCCCAACTTATAATAAATGGATCACCAGCCTATAACACATATCATATACACAAGGTTTGCTGACCTCCATACTATGCACACTTTAGTTACTGTGCGTGGTATCCAGGAATGTGCACACTACATCATTTTACTACGCAGTACATGCGTGCACTATGCAATGAAAGGTGCATTAGAAAATGATGTCAAAACATCTCACCAGCTTAAGTACACTTACATTATATTTATAATTGGGTTTAGACTAGGGATATTACAACAAGGGTCCCAAGAGATACTTTTGGGCTCTCATCATCATCATAAATTTTAATTATCTCGCGGAGGGGATCCGATGCAGTTGTTTCTACTGATACCCC
Source organism: Picea sitchensis (assembly GCA_010110895.2). NCBI lineage: Eukaryota > Viridiplantae > Streptophyta > Pinopsida > Pinales > Pinaceae > Picea > Picea sitchensis. The sequence goes on along the minus strand of SNQJ01S0060095.1, from coordinate 20,904 downwards.
AACTACCTCTAGTTGCATTTCAATACCTATCGACGATCCGACTGGTGGCATTGTGGATTCAAGGTCATCTAACCCATTGATGCTATCAAGGTATATGAATTTAGGGCATCTTGGTCCCATCGGGATTTCTTCTGGGATATCGATTGGAAGCCTTAGCATCCTGACGAGCTCTGGGTTATCTCACATCTGATTCATCATCTGCTAAGCCTATTCATACATGAGTAACCCTCTCTCCCACACATCCCGAGCCTTAGGGGAACTCCTATCCTATACCAGGGTTACGTAGGAAATATTTTTTGTTTCGGTCGCTTCCTGGGGAGATTCTTCTATCTTGACTGCTATTATTTCTTCTCTAGCCCAGAAGGCTCCTTGAAACGATTGTTCTAGGGTTTTATCTTGTTCATATAGGCTCATGGATTTGAATCTGGTCATCCTAGGATCAACCATCATTTCCATAACTTCATCTTAATCCTTCGTGTTTTCTGTGAAAATATCATCGTCAAACCTGTCACGGGCGTATGGATGGCAGGAAGATACTTGCAACATGTGATTTGGGACTAGACCCTTTGGGTCATGCTTGAAAAAATGGCTAGTATGGAATCAAAAATCTAACTGGCTTAACCCTTCCTACTTCGCTTGAGCGGTGTCTTTTACTATGTAGAGACCTATATGGAATCCATAAGGTATGAATGCTCACTTCTTATCGTTTACCAGAGTAGCATTGTAACCTTGTAGGATGGTATGGTACCATATTTCCCCTACTACTAGTCGATCAGGGACATACATAGGTAACATGTGTGGTTCTTTGGGGGCTCCGAAAACCCTGATGTAGGTATCACACTCATCCAGATACCAGTGGCCAACCTTTGATATCATCTTTTTGGCCATATTCGATAGTCTTGGGCACTCTTTTTTGAAGATCATAGAATGAATGCGTGAGATGAATTGATCGCATATGAGGGAGTGGTATTTCTTGTACTTGTTCTCCCACAAGATGCTGAAATATACATGGATGGGGAGTTCTAAGGTGTGCTAGCTCAAATTCATTCTGGCAAAGTAATTTCTGGCACAGATGACGTCCAATAAATAAGAAGCCATGTAGAAGGATGGAGTCTCTCCTTCTTTTGACATCTGAGCCAGTTGAATGAAAATGCTCAACTTCTTGGAAATGATGGCATCCTAGTTAAAACCTCTCCCAGAAATTGCTACCGTGTAAGCTAGTGGAATCCATGCCTCTGAAAACCTAGAACAATCTTTCTCCCCATCCATCCGAAAGATGAGGGCCATTATATAGATATATGACTGTCTTAAGTTGGTCGTCGGGTACTAGATGGAGGTCCGATTGGTGAATTTTTTATCCTCTCTCCACCACGAATCCATCACCCAGTTGGTGTCATGTTTCTCATAGAAGATTATAACAAGATCAGTGTTCAGCTTCTCCTCCGGGTCTCTACGCTTGTAGTAATTTTTCACCTCCACCGGAAGGAAAACCTCGACACACTCACCATTGTCATCATTACTCAAACATATTTGTGAGTCAGTGTGGTCGATAATCCACTTCAAGAGTTCTATGCAGGATAATGCTAGAGTTATTATCACTACCATGTGTAGGTATGACCTTCGGATATTCCGAAAACCTTCATCATCGAGTTTCCTCATATCGGGGTCGTTGTGAGGGATATATTCAGGGAATTCTTCCTGCTTAATCTTCTGTAAACATTCTCCCTAGTGTGGGAGTACTTCCTTGATCCCTATGCTATCCTCTGTGTCTCCAAAATCCATAGGCTGAATGAAAACCTCCTTGGTGGATGTCTTGATGACAGGCACCTACTTTGGAGTAAATTCCAATTGTGTTGCGACCGTTGGGGAAGAGCCTTCTCCTACATTTGGTTCCTTTATCTTCGATGCTCTCAAATATTTCTTGGTGGTTGGTGTTGTGGTGGAAAATCCCCCTACGGACTAGCAAATAGGGTTATATTATGCATGCAGATATGACCAAAAGAAACCTACTTTCTACCTTCATCCCCAGATGTAATCCCCATTATTTTTAGTGAATACATGGTTAGACCAACATACCTTGTTCCAGATGGTCGATGTTGATCCTTCTTCATGCTTGACTGCGTTTTGGCAGCTCTCCTCCCAAGGATGACCTGCATACAAAACAAGCAACAAACTACACATGCATTTTACCTATAGACTAATGGGTTAGAGATTCAAACATATATTACTGAACTATGAAGAACTCATAGTTCTTTATTATTAACTTTAATGAATCAACTTACAATGTTGAGACCGGCCACTTCTCTACGAATCCTGATCCTGGGCTCCTCTTCAAATGTCCTCCAACTTCTTTGCTTTGTATCTCTTCTTGCACAAGGATGGATAAAGGGTTGGGACAATGGGAATGTGCAATTGGGTAGAGTTTCTTTACTCTTATTCTCCTCTTCCAAATAGGACCCCTAACCCTTCTTTTATAGGCTAGAAGAAGCTAGGTATTTGGACGAACCCTTGGCCATGCATGGCCGAGAGTTTCAGTTAACTCACCCAAAGCTGTGTGTTTCATCAGAAACTTTTCTTTTTTTGTGCTTTTGTTAGTCCACGAGGGCTATTTGAGGTCAGCTAGCGTGTTCACGCGTGCAATAATGGAGTAGGGCACGTGGGACCTTATAAAAGAGGTTTTTTAAAGAGTTGTTCAGTAGTTCTTTGGCAAAGAAGGGATCTGAGATGGCCTGATGCCAGGTAAGCATGTATGGTGCAAATTAGGGTTATAATAGTTGGATTTCTTGGAGGCATTGTTTCTGTAATGATTTCTAAACATGTTTTTTAATACTCATTGGACCTTGGAAACTTCTTCCAGATTGCTCGACTCGCTCCTCTAGATTCTCTGAACTTATTTGTGCATGATGACCTTGTTTATGAAATGCTCAAAAGAATTTAAATGGGGAAGAAAATATCATTTCGTATCAACCAATTAAATCGGGTTATGAGTGGAAATCAAAAGAGATCTGCCACTGAATCCCTGCAATTCAATTTATCATGGGTTGATGGCAGAGGCACGTAGTGTGGTGTGCCCTATCAACAATTTCAAATGGCTGATTTGATCCACGCACGAATTAATAACTAATGCGAGGTTTGTAATTAATTGGTTCTTTAAATGCTTCCGATCCAACATATCTTAGTGCTAAAACATCCCATCACGTCGATTTCTTAGTGGGAATATCGGGGATTAGTGATATGTGGTCAATGTTCTCGTTGGTATCCTCCTGAGAAGAACTTCCAATGTCGATTAATTTCATCGTATGATGCTGATGTGGAAAGACTGATTTGGGGTGCGACTTGGGCCTTGGGAACCAATAACGACTTAGGGGAAAACTATATCGTATGTTTAACTACTCTAGCAACAACAGATGGTGGATGAGGACAGGTGGTTTGATTGTGTATCTCAATCGGATTCACGGGTTTCAACGAGATGTGTGTGTTAAAATAAACTTGGGATTGTCGATGTCGAAAGGTATCGGGGGTCGGTGATCGGGGATCAAATTATCACGTTCTCTATGGGGTAGATTTCTAAAACTTGCCGATGTCGAAAGGTATTAGGGATGGGATATCGACAAAGCCTTTATTTCTTCGTTAACGCTTACTATTTTATCATTTTGTTGATGCCGAAGGGATTGTTCATCGGTGATATCCATGTGTGATTCTTGTCGTGAAAGAAAACTTCCTTTTGCTGACGCCGATGAGGATCGACGCTCGACGACTGTAGTTTTCTCGAGTGTTTTTCTTTCATCTTCAACTCTTCCTGATGCTGAATCTTTGAGCGTGTCGGGGGAAAAGTTTTGGCTGTCGATTATTTAATTAAATGTTAGTCTTTTAAGTTATGGGTTTTCGCATGTTGAAGAAAACTTTGAGAGAATTAAATGAGAAACAAAATGATAAGCACAAGAAACATTTTTCATACTGAAGTTGAATTAGTCAGTGCAAAAGATCAAGTTGTACCCAAAATGTAAAATTTGACATCGAATTTTTAGGGTGTGTTGAGTGCTAAACACACAGGTATGCCACAATTTTAGCACGAAACACATGCCACAAGTTTTGTACCACACAATGCCAAGATTCAATGCTCATTGACTATTTTATACTACACCTGTGCCAAATATTTTTGCACTATGCGTGCCACCAATTTTATACTACATGCAAGGAATTGTAAATATCACATGCATATCAAATCCTTTAATATCATCGTGATGATTGTAACGATTTTTGTAACCAACTGATTGGTCATGGTCGAGGTTGTTAGTGATCTGACAGGTTTCTTGTGAATTTCATGCTTCTGTAAAGATATAAGGAATGAATGTGAACATGAAAGGTTCACTTCTTGTTCAATGGTTGGTTGTTCTTTGTAATTGTATAGCTACAAGTGGAATATGAGAGAGAAAGTAGATCAACATCTGAATATTTAGTCTCTAGTTGAAGCTTAATGAGTGTTTGAACATGATACGACCTTTGATGTATTTGAAGGTTTATATATGATTAATAAATGGAAGAATGAGACCTATTTCATACTCCTATTATGAGTTATATTGTGAATTCATTTTTGTTATGTATGTTATCTTGTGTTTTACTTATATGAATGGTGTTATTAATGAATAATATCTAATGCACAACTAGCTAAGTGTTTCCTATCAGTATTTTTCCTACATGCATTGCAAAAACATTGTGACCCTTTGATTCTGATGGCATCTCATGTGATACCTTATTCAATCCTTGAATAATAGATATGTCAGTTCCACTGGTGTATTTGTTGGTTAATCCTTTCGAACCTGGGTCTGAAACCCCAAGCCAACAATTGGTTTTGTTGTCGAGACCTAATGATTTTGTGCTAGATGGTGGAGCAAGGACATTACATGTGAACCCTCAATAAAAGAGATAGAATAATGTATCTTTATAAAGAGGATGAGTTTGTGTGATGATAGGCTAGAAACCTGCAAATCAACTTGGAACGATGGAAAAAAATGTACTTATATTTAGATCTACATGAAATTTTCTTTACCAAGTTTCCTTGTTTATTGCATGAAAGGGTAAAGAGATAGATAGAGATAAAATTTGTGTAGAGAGCCCAAGAATCATTGCTTTGAGACCAAGATGAAGTAACTTGATTAATATATTTAGATAATAATTGGGCTAGAGCCATTGACTTCTAGTTCGGATGATTTAAGGAGGGATACATTTTTGAGTTTGTAGTTGAATCTAGATAATCTTTTAGTAGCACGGAAATAAATTTTGTATCCATCCCTCAAAGAATATTGTTAGAAGATATCCCACTTTATATCAAAATGATATTCATGGAGAAGGGGTTGATGTGCATGGAAACCGATATGATGGAAACATAAACCCCCTTTACAGAAGGGGAGAATGAAAATATGGGGGAAGAAGATGGCATAAGGTCAAGAGAGAATGAATCCATAAGAGTAGAGAAGAATAAGAGTTGATAACTACGTAAAAAGAATAGAGATGAGGAAGTGAGTTGAGTAGAAAACCAAAGAAGGAAGAACAAGGGGTGATGAAAAAATAATAATATCTAAGATGAAGAGAAGATATTTTTTTCTAGAAGGGTGTGTAGGATAAAGATATGTGCCACAAAAAAACAAAAAAGAAGAGAGGTCATCAAAGAGACGTGATGTAGAGAAAGAGGTATCAAGAGAGGATACTGGAAGAAGCAGTAGAAAAGTTGTAGAGAATGGGTTCAGATCTCCTTGTCTAATGAGATATGGATTTTAATTAGAGGAAGATGAAGCATAGAGTAGTAGTGACAATGGCACAAAAGATAGTGATGAAGGAACACTCCAAGAAAGTGAATATATCTTGTTTTTTGAAAGGAGACTCACACGACTGAAGGTATGAATCTCTTTTGAATCCATCAGTTAAGAATATGAGATAGAGTGGAGGAACCCCTATTTGAACCACCCCCCTCGTGCATCTTTAACAAAGAATAAAGAACCAAAGAAGAAATTTCTGAGGAAAGAGAAGTAAGAGAAGAAATTTTAGAAGAAAGGGAAGCACAAGAAACAAGTGAAGTAGAAACTGAAGTTAGCAACACTTCACATTAGTAAACCATACAAATCAATCAGGAATATCAATTTATAGTTCAAATATGGCCAATGATAATTCAACCCTTAGGCTTCTCGCATTTCATGGGATGGGAAGAGATGATCTTAAACAACATTGGTTCACTTGTGAAGTACTCTCGTCTGTGAAGCGAGTCATAGATGAGGCATTTAAGATCACACAATTGGAGACTACATTTAGAGATAGAGCTATGATGTGGTACATGAAGTATAAATCTACTACACCTACGATATAGGAAAGGTCCCTCATAGAGATAAAGAGAGATCTCCTTAAAGAATTCCAAAAACCTAAGTTAGAGTCACAATGTATAACTGAGATCAAGGAGATTATGCAACAAGTTGGAGAAACAATGTGGGTCTATGACCAACAGTTGACGGGATATTTGATTACCCTATAAAGAGAAATAAAAGAGATCACACATTTATTTATTAATCCTAAGTTCGAGAGAAACTTGTGAGATGTCGTGCACTGTATGTGTAGCCTTCAGTTTCTTTATTTACAACTAATTTTCTATATGATTCTACAGAAAGTAAATTGCATTGTTGTATAGGAAATGAAATGAAATTGTGGAAAAACAAACACTTCACACTTGTGGAAAATCAAGCACACTTAAATTAGCATGAATGATTGTGATAGTTCAACTAGTCCTTGGATCTTTGAGGTAATGCATAATGCTACCATGCTTTGTTTGACTATTTCCATTATCATTTATCATCATGCATATGTCTACACTTTGCATTTGTTCATGAATTAACAACTAAATGTAAAAGAGAACATATAAAATAGGTCAATTAAGCAACAACAACATATAAAAGAACATGCAACCTACGAGAATAATCTACAAATCCACAACTCCTTTTCTCTAGAGTGGGACCCCTCTAGAAAGCTAGATGTTGGGATCTGGTACGGAAAAATTTAAATGTTTAAATTAAAATATATAAACTCACAATAGTCATTTTAGAAGTTGCAGAATGGATTCATAAGAGATCTATATTTTTATTCCTAAACTTCAAAATATTTTACATTTTGAATCACTCCTCCATTCTAATCCCTCCCATACACAAGAACAAAGCTATGTATATATAGTTGCAGATTGGAATCTATTATGAACAAATTAGACATTGAAATATTTATGAAACCCTATGATCTAGATTTTATGAGAAGAACAGAATGAATACAGATTATTATCAAAATATGCTTAACACAAAATAACAGATATGCAGTAAAACTGGTTTCTATTCAATAAGGAAATAAGTTGAAACTGTAAAATGCAGCGGAAAACAAGCTTTCTAGAATGGTGGCGGATTATCTCTGAGAAGAGATGTGATAGATGTGCTCATTCGAAAGAATATGATTACAATGAGGATTTGAAGGCATTTTTACAATAAACAATAATTTCAAAACCCTATACATCCAAAAACCTAACCCTAGGAGATGAAGCGTCAAAAATCATGTGGGCCTTGTTTGGGTAAGTTAGTACATCAACTTCTTGGGGTCGTAACTTTTGCATGTGATCTTTGTTTTAGGTGCAAGATATCCCATTGGAAAGGTCTATCTGATGACTATGGATATTTTCATAAGAATCTAATTTTGTTTACTTTCCAATTGTTGTGATCCCTAAAAATGATGTTTAGGGCCTCCAAATGACCTCGGAAGTCACGGGCCCGAAAACTAGGAAACAACTTCCAAAATGAGCCAGTTGGAATAGGTGGGAGGCCATCGACATCCATCTGGATCAATCCTACCCCCTTAGGAATCAATGGTCTCCATTTCATTGATTTCTCCCATCAGATGAGGAAATGTTTGTTGAATTTGGCCCCAGGTAAGCCACTTGCCTTGGTGTAGGAGCTGCCATGATTTGAAAACTCAATAAAGTTGGATCCTTTGCTGGTGAGTTCCCTTGACATGTTTTTCCACAATATGATCATTGGATGCTCGTTTTATGTAGTCGAGGTTAATTGATATTGGTTTCATTTGTTCTGCTATCTCTGAGGTGTCCAATAATGGTGGGAAATAAGGTCGAAGGAGATCTATTTTGAACACTGGGTGTAGGCCAAGGAAAGGAGGAATGTTGAGCTCAAAATAATTATCGCGCACAACCTTGGTGATGTTGTAAGGCCCATAATAGAGTGGATGAATCTTTTGATGGGGTCCTATAAGGCTTTATTTCTTCAAGTGAAACCAAAATTTTTCATCCACCTGAAACTTATGTGGCACCTGGTGTTGATCATGGCGTTACTTGTACTTGTCATTGGAATTATGTAGGATATCCTTAACTTGTTGGCGGATGTGTTGGATCCTCTCAATGAACCAAGTGTATTTATCAATCTTCGTTGGATAAGGAGATGAGTTAGCTGAGGTGACTATAAGGGCTAGTGCAACATCTATGGGACCCAATGGTTGGAATCCCAACCCCACCTGAAAGGGCCTGTGGTCGATTGAGCTATGTAGGGCTCGGTTGTAGCTATGTTGAACATAGGGAAGACTCTCATGACATGTGTGAGGGTGATTAGAATTATACATGCACGGGTTATGCACAATCATTCGATTTACGACCTCAGTTTGGCCATCTTTTTGGGGGTGGAAGGCCATAAATTTAGTGAGCTTGGTGTCCAACGGTGACCAGAGGCTCGACCAGAATGTGTTGAGAAATTGATCGCCCCAATATGATAAATTGGTTTCTGGGATTCCAAAATGTACCCAAACTCATTCAAAGAAGAGCTTGACAGTGGTATTTTCTATGATTCTCTTCTTGTAGGAAGTCATAATCACCATCTTAGAAAAGAGATCAACAACCACAAAAAAATAGTCATTTCCCCACTTGGTGGATGGGACGCCCGACATGTAGTCCATTGATATGGATTCCCATGGACTGTTAGGAGTAGGAAAATGGGTGTATAGGTCATGTTTCTTAGTGGTCGGTTTGGTAATAGCACAGACAGTGTAGAACCTTATATACTTGTTGACCTCCTATCAACGTTTCGGACAATATAAATGTTTCTACAACATTTGCACTATCTTTTGAACATTGAAGTGTCCCACCACCCGACTGTAGTGGGATTCCCAGATCAGCTTCACTCGTTCACTTGATGGGACGCAGATATGGCCTAGACGACACAACATACCATCTTGAATATGGAAATTAGGGACAACTGCATTTTCTCCCAAGCCTTGCCCATGTCGAAGGATCATTTTTCCATGTTGGAGTATAGCTTGTGTTGCCACAAGGTGTGGAAAACCTGTTGAATATGATGCAAGTGTTCTTCCTAGGTCTTGTTGTAAATGAGGATTTCATCCAGATACACCACTATAAAAGTATTGGTGAATTGTCACAAGATATCGTCCATCATCCTCAAGATATTTTTCAAACCAAAGGGCATGACCAACCATTCAAAAAAAAAAATCCTTTGACTTGAAGGCGGTCTTTCATACATCTATATGTTCTATCGGGCCCTGGTGACAACCAAAATTCAGATCAATCTTACTGAAGTATTTTCCCCCCGTGAGTTGATCAAGGAGGTTGTCGATTCAGAGAATCGGGTACCGGTTTATGATTGTGATTTTATTCAGGGCCCGATAATCAATGCAGAGTTACAAGGTTCCATATTTCTTCTATAAAAGCATGATTGGTCTCCCGCAAGGTGATGAGTTGGGAAGGATGTTCCCCTTGTGGAGTAGTTATTGTATTTGTCACTTGATCTCCTCATTCTCTAATAGAGAGTGGTGGTAGACTGGCCCATTGGGAAGTGGTGCATCGAGGGTCAGATCGATGGGGTGCTTGACCTGAGAGTGCATAGGTACCCCGATAGGTGAGGTAAAGATATCTAAGTCTTTTTCTATGACCTTATCCACTTGCTTTTGCTATGCGGAGAGGTTGGTGGTGGAGACCCTAGATGTGGCTGCAATATTTTTCTCATTCTGAGAGTGAATCATGAAGAAGAAAAACTTCCCCGTCTAAGATATGACCTTCCTACATTTCTTGGCAGAGATCAAGGAAATAGCACTAGGTGGGACTACCTTGGGTATCATGTACAATTTCTTGTTCAAAGTAATAAAAACACTACAAGGCCTAGAATCATATACAACATGATGTTTCCATAAATATGGTTGGCCCAACAGAGCATTACAATCTTCGAGAGGGGAAATATCACATAATACCTCATCTTTGAAGGGCTTGATGTGGTATGACAGGAAAAATTGTTGGTTGACATGGATGTCACTTCCTTGGTAGAGCCATATAATGGTGTAGGGATGTGGGTGTGGCATTGTCACTAGGGAGAGTCACTTGAAAACCTTTGTTGAGATGAGGTTCTTCTAAATACCCCTATCAATGATGAAGTGCAGCGGGGTACCTTTCACCCACATCTATGAATGAATAATGCATTCTCCTTCCTCTGACACATCTAGTTCACCGGTTTGGAGCTTGGTGGTAGAAATGGTAGCACTGTGTTCTGCATCAATGATCCATCTCCCCCTTTTTGGTTTTGACTCAGAGTCGGAACCCACATCTGATTTAGAGGCTTTCATCTCAGCCACCAATGACTTCTTTGCATGACAATCAACAGTGTTATTCCAGGGGCTCTTATCGAAGTCACACCACTTCGCCATATCTTTCTTTCTATTTCTGGTGTCCTTCTTTACTTATGGCCTAGACTGGTTGTCCTAAGGTTGTCCATCTTTTCTTTTCCCTTTCTCTGCGATTTGGGGCCGCCCTTTCCTAGATTTTAATGTGATGGGTTCCCATGCCCAAATTGTCACGTCTTTTGTTTGAGCTTCTGCTCGATTTTGACGGCATATCGATAGGCCACGCTCAAGGATGAGATTTCCAGAAAATCCATTTCAGCCTGGATGTATGGAAGATATTTGTGAACTCGGGCACTGGTTGGTCTCTTTCCTGTCGTAGTGTGGTCTATTTTGTGTACATGTCATCATAACTTCCAACAGGGTAGTATTTTTCCTTAGTAACATCCCTGAAGGATTCCCAAGTGAATGCGACTATAAATAATGAAGGTTCCTCTATTTCCTTTTTCTCACAGAACGTTTCCCATCAATATTTGACATGGGGAACGACTTTGAGGAGCGCAAAAGTAATATTTTCTCAATTCAAGAAGTTATGGACAAAAAAATACCCTTCTAGTAGATTTGACCATTTGTCTATAGCATATGTGTCTATATCAACTTAAGATATAGGAATATCGAAGTTGATTTGTATCTTAAATGGGGCGGAACCTCCATTTGAGGAATATGCGTCACCTGTTGGTAATTGTTGAAGGATTTGCACAAAAATATCCATCATCTCGTTCCTCTGTTGCATGAGGGCTTCCTCGAGAAACATTTTGAAGGGATCTCTTGTCCCTTCGTCTTTATTTTCTCTCACCATGAGAGGTCTCTTGTGTGTGCGATATTTTTTTTCCTCAAGAGAAACAAGCTTGATACACAATTATTTGTACCCTGACCTCGTTGGGTACATTCTTTAAGAACGACAAGGATCAGACAACTCTGATACCACTGATCCGTATTTTATGAGACTTGGACATTATGTGAGAATTAGCTCAATGTCAACTACCTCATAAGGACCCAATCACTGAGGGGAACGTTTTCCTTTAAAAGTTTTGAATTGAGAATCAAACAACAAGGCCCAATCACCAAGTTGAAATTGTTTCTTCTTAATAAATTTGTCGTTCCACTTGCTCCTCTGGTTTTGAAATAAAATTGTTCGTTGGATAGCATCTTGTATAATGTCATCCAATTTGTTCAATTGTAGGGCTCATTTTTTTTGTGCCTCATCTAGGTCTAATCCAAATTGTGCAGCAATACGGAAAGTCCTTACTTGGAATTCAATTGGTAGAAGTACTTGTTTTCCATACACTAGTTCATAGGGGGTATGCCCAGTGGTGTTTCTCCAGGTGGTATGATATGCCCACAAAGCCTCTGGAAGTATATCATCCCAATCCCTATGGTGTGATTGAACAATTTTGGTTAAGATAGTTTCCAAAACTTTGTTTGTTGACTCTACTTGGCCATTATCTTGTGGGTGATATGGAGAAGACTTGCAATGCTTGATCCTATATTTCTCCATTAATTCCTTCATTAGCTTAGAAGTGAATTGTGTGCCATGGTATATAACAATTTCATGAGGAACACCAAAGCAAGTAAATATGTCTTCATAAATGAATTCAACAATAGATTTTTTGGTAGCCCTAAATAAGGCTTTTGCCTCTACCCACTTGGTGACATAATTTGTACAAACCAAAATATATTTCTTCTTACGAGACATGGGTGAAATTGGTCCTACAAAATCAAGGGCCCATTTTTTGAAAGGTTGTATCATAACTTGGGCATCTCATCATCTGATGTGGGTCTTTCTATCCTTTGGAAACTATCGTAACTCCTCATATATTTGGAAACATCCTTAAAAATGCCAGGCCAATAGTAACATGAATGTAACACCTTATATGTTGTATGTTTGTCGAAAAAAATAGCCACCACATGGTCCATCATGACAACTTCATAGGATTTCTGGTATCTCATCTTCTTGGACACATCTACGAATAATCAAGTCTGGTCCTATATGAAAAAGGTCATTTCCAACCCAGGAGTAGTTAGAACTTTGTGTGATAATTCGACGCTTTTCATGAGGTGACAAATGATATAGTAGATTTCTAGTAGCCAAATAATTTTCCATGTCTACAAACCATGGGGTATTTACAGAGAGGCAAAAGATATGCTCATCTAGAAAACTATCATCAACATGAATATCATCCCCCTCATGATTAATACGTGAAATAAAATAAAATACTAAGTTCTATTTTCCATGTCGGTCAAGGATGGTGATATTGAACTCTTGTAACAACATGAGCCACCTAGTTACTTAGTCATTGGTAATGGTTTTATTCATGAGAAATCTAATGGAAGAGTGATATGTATGTAAAAATACCTTGTATCCTGTGATATAATGGAGAAATTTATTAATGGCATGGACAACTTCCAAGAATTCCTTTTTGGTAACTATATAGTTTAACTTGGCAAGGGACAAGTTCTTACTCACAAAATAAATGGCATATGACTGTTGGTATTCTTTCTTCCCTAATACTCCTCCTATTGAAGTATTGGAGGCATAAATGGATATGTGAAATGGAAGGGCCCAATTGGGTCCCCTAAAAACTGGTGCCACACATAATTTAGGTTTTAGAATTTCAAAGAAAGTTTGACACTGGTCAGTCCAAAGAAAATCAACATCTTTTGTAAGCAATCCAAACATGGGTGCAACAATCTTTGTAAAATTCTCAATAAATCGTCGGTAGTATCCGACATGTCAAAGAAAGATTCTTACTGTTGGCCGTTGGTTATGGAAGTATGTGAATATTGAGGAAGAAAAGGGAGAATGTGAACTTCACAGAAGACATAGTGATTGTTACTGGGTCGAAGCGAGCAAAAGAGAAGAAAATATGGAGTGAAGTAAGTCATTGAATGAGGAGATCAGGGATGACAGATAAGCAAGAAAGAAGGATTGTGGACAACTCATCAAGCAGGAAAAGCCATTGTTGGATTCTTTGGAGCACCACACGAGAAGGAAGGAAAGATAGGCTGGCGAAGCCCTAAAAATGTGGGTCAAGTTGACCTAGGGTTTTAGACACCTAGGGTTTTGGTATCTAGGCTTTTGGACACCTAGGTTTTAGCCTAAGGATGTCGGTGAGCTATTGTAATGTATAAATAGAGGTCTAAAGGACCAGAGATGGGTGGGTTTTATGATTATTGTTTTCATGAGTGATTGATTTTGTGTGAGAGAGAAGTGCTAAGTGTGAGAGCCTTCTGGTATTGTAAGATCTTCAGCTAGGTGTGAAGATCAACCCTACAGCTAGGTGCGCAGGGAAGGGAGAGAGAGAGAGAGGAGAAGAAATAAGATATGCTAGCTAAGAGAACATAAAAGAAATGCATTATTTACCTTAATATATTATAACATAGTTCTGTGGACGTAGCCCTAGAGAGAGGGTGAACCATGTACATCTTGTGTTGTGTGTGATTGGTATTTTATCTCTGTCATTGATATACTGTGAATGTATTACTATTTTAGATATGATAAATGGATGTGCATAAAAGATCTAAGTTGATAAGTGATATATGAATGTTGTGTTGTTCTTGTGTTAAATCCACTTGATCTTCCCTTTGGTTGTAGACATCTCTGTCCTGCAGCCCCCTCATAACTACTTCGGGTGAGACTGCATCTACTTCTCAAGTGTTGCTGAAAGGGCCAATATTTAGGGCTTGTTGGTGCGTTCTTGGAGTTGAACCTTGGGTCTGCCCTTGTGCCAAAAAATGGTTTCGTGGTCGGGACAGGAATATTCTTGAAGGAATGTCAATGTGGTTTCCATCAAAGACAGAGATTCAAAAGTGGATATAGGATCAAGAAAAGGACTTCACTTAAGCCCAGAAAAAGAACCCTAATCTTAGTTCAGAAGATTGGTTGGAGAAATATATCTTCACTTATATACACGAAATTTTATTTGGGGGAATCCATGAGGAGTTGTATGAGTGGCTAGCTAGATTAGAAGATACCCAGTTCAAGATCTGATCTATACCTCCTGTGGTTTGGATGTCATATCTGATCAAGAAGGTCAAAAGAATTGATAACGTTGTATCATGAGCAGTAGATCACTGATTTGATAGCACCATTGGAGGGTACATCACAGAGTTTACTTTTGACAAAGTAGAATCATACAACCAAGCTGAGAGATACTTCTTCAAGGGACCCAGAGGAAAATTTTTACAATTCCTGAAGTTGAGACTCAAGATGCTATTGCATGAGAAGAACCTCCTGAAGATACAATAGATTGGTCGGATCTAGAAAGGCTAGTGTTCAAGAATTCGGACAATGACGATGACATAGAAGTTGGACATACGTGCAGTGGGAGAGTGTTTCGAGAATTTCACCTTGAAAACCTATTTAAGAAGAACTATGGGGAGGAGGGTTTCTACAGTGGAGAAGAGGAATATCTGATGGACGAAGAACATTCAGAACCTGCGGGACGGAGGAAGGAAAAGATGAAGAGATTCACCGGGGAGAACCTGAAACTTCAGAAACTGTGCAGACCATTGAAGTAAGTATTGTTATTAAGAAATCAGAGTAATCCAAGATTCAGTAGTACTCTGCAGATTTAGTAGTATTAAGCAATCAGAGTAATCCTAGCCCCCAGAGTACCTAGATCACTATCAATAGTGGTCCACCACATACTCATTCAGGGACCCTAGGAAGATCTATGGCAGATGAGATGAGGATCCCTATCTTTAGGGGAGATGGATCTAAAGATCCTGACCATTAATGGTTCCTATGCGAAGCCGTATGGAATATTAAGGTCTTTGACCAGCCACCCAGCCGGATCCAACCAAGATTTGGATGTCAAATCGACTTGGAAGTTGAACCAGAAGTGGGTGGGAGGTCGACCGATATCATAAATGCGACATTATTAGGTGTGCGCGGCTTTTAGCGTCCACAATCACACATCATGTGCATGTGCGCTTTTCCTGCATTTCTTGATGGCACAAGTGTGTGCGCACCCTATGTAGTCATAGCGCATCTTGATTTTATAACTGGTTGTATAGTTTTGGACCTTTTGGAAATGCTTTTTTGGTAATTTTGGTCCATGGGTGAATTCATAGTTGTTTGAAGATGTTGGATCCCTGTAACCATTTTCAGACGAAATTTTAGTGATAACACCTACCACACTTAGAGGGGGGGGTGAATGAGTGTGAGGATCTTTTTACCAAAACTTCCCTCTTACACAAAACTCATTAGTTAGCATTCAACATTTACTTATTACTCATTGCTATCATTTATAACCAGTTATATGTTAACATATATCAACAACATAGATCATCAATAACTCATCACCACAAGGAACACGAAGAACACAAGATTATGTACAATTTTATTTTTATTACAGACTACAAACCTTGGGGTTTTCCAGCAACAACTGAATATAGTGAAACTCTACAAGAGAACTAACTCTATAATGCAAGACTCAACTTACACCCTCAGCACCAACTGAGATGAGGCAACAATCCTCAAAAAATATCAATTTGCAACAGGTACGTGACCTATTAGTAGTGTAGCTTGCATGTGTATGCACCCTAGCTGACTACAACCCACGTATCTACGCGACCAATATATACAACATCCCGCGTATGCCTTTTGAGATATTTAGGGTTTATATTTTTCATCACAAACTCAGATCCTCTGCAACTTGCAAGCATAATTTCTTCTGTCTTCTACTGTGCAAAATGACCACTATCTAGTCACAACATATCCAAGCTCCCCAATAGCTTACTCATGCTCCACAACCAATCAATATGAATGATAACTCAATCATGCATAAGAAACTAGTATACCATAGAAATCATATCACCACTGAATCACAAGAGTATTGTTTACTCCATCAACCAACATAAATCACATCATAACAGTCATACCAAGAACTCCCTAAGCATTCACAGCAAAACAAGCAATAGTAACCATCAATACAATAATGTACCCATACCATTGTCTCAGTAAAATATCTGAGCCCATAGAATCCAGATCTGGAACTTGCTTCAGTATTCAACAACCAGTCATCAACTCAAACACAAATCTCCATGATTTTATCCACTGTACGTGCCCTGTCCTCATACAGCCTGCGTATGTATGTAGTCTGGCCCATTACAACCCACGTATACCTCAGAAACTAGGGTTTCTAAATCTCTAAGACTTTTGTCGTCAAGATATTCGATATTTATGAAACTTTGATGCGTCCATGAGATCCTCTTCACGCTCTTTTTCTCAGAATAGATCTTCAATCATGATAAAGAGATCCACACCAAATATTCTCTCACAAGAAGCTCTCATAAGAAGCTCTCACAAAAATCTCTCCATCAATACTCCAAAAGATAATCTCACATGAATCTCTCCATTGATCCATAAAAAGGATGATTTTTCAAGAGACCATTTCTATCTTATTTATACTTTCATCCTCTAGGTCACTTAACCCATTTCTAGGTCACTTAACCTATTTTCCTTATTTTAGGGTTAACCACTTTCCATAA